>CANUEP010082489.1:0-136442 GCA_947857235.1 Jatropha podagrica | reverse complement strand
ATTGAACTTCAGTATCGTAATCAAAAGCCAACTGTCTCAACAGTAAACAGAGCAACTCACAATGGCAAGGGCAGTAATTGACTCATTCATCCATCGATTCTTCTCAAGAAGATGACCAATGATAATGCAAGCACAAATAAGTGTAACAAACAAAGTTATAGAATCAACATGGACTTCATCGGATCCCGATTTCAGCCCCAATCTCACAACCAGTGATCCCAAATTGAAACCCATTTCACCAACAATTGGACCAATAAGCTCACTGTTTTGAACACAGAAGTCAGCAATGATAATAAATAATAATCAAAACAAAAATAAAAATTTGAGTAAAACACATCGAGTCTCTATTTATAAACTGAACCAAAATAAAAGCTAACAAAAATCTATCAGTTCATATATGTAAAAAAATAAAAAAAAGTAAATAATAAATAGAAAGCTTGAGGGCTAAGACTGAGAAAAAGCAGAACCTTACCTTGAATTTCCACCCAAGCATCGTACATGAGAGAAAATAGGGATTGGATTTTTATGGGAGAGGTTTATTACAAACAAACAACAAAACAAAGAGAATTTTTTTTTTCTTTGATAGATATGTTCCAAGGAGAGAATCGAAAGAGACGAATTCGGAGCGCCACCGCGCGAAAGTAGTGACGAAGTTTTACTATCATATGCTCGTGACTACTGAATTTCATGAATGCATACCGTCCGATTTATCAAATCCTGTTAGATTGTGCTTTGGTGCGGCAGTGATGTAAAAAAGTACCTCGTCCTTATTTTTGTAGACTCCACGCTACTAATGCCATTGCCGCTTTAAAAAGGAATTGAATTGTCTTTTGCTTTATTCTACGGCGTGTCGTTTAATCAATTCCCATGTCAACGACAAGCTAATCGTCAACGGTTTTTTAGTACCTCTTAACTTTCCATGTTTTACCTACCCGTATTCTTCTATGCAGAGGTGATTTATTTTATTATTTTTATTAAATTGATTAATTAGAATTTTCATCAAACCATGTCTCCTTTTTTTTTTTTTTTTTTTTTGGCATATGATTTTGCGGGCCATTTCACTTCCAACATAAGAAAAATTTTCAGCATCTTTCCTGGAAATATCCTGGGATAGTAATTACTACTTTTCCACCGGCGTGTACGAATAATCAGATTAATTATAATTTCTTTAAAGGTTAATTAAGAAAAATTAGTATTCTAATCAATTGATTAGGTGAAATTTCCTGCTTTATTGGGTGAATTGACCGTTAATGGAGGTTTGTCCCAGTTAGATGCCAAGCCAAGAAGAAAGTTCCATCACATTCGCTCAAAATGGTCTGTTCCATAAAATGTTTCTGTCCAAACGCATACCCTTCATATCTAGAAAAAATGGCAATTATTTTACATAGTTCAGTTCGAACCAAACTGAACTAAAAACAAATAAATTTTCTTTTGAAGAATAAAAATTAAATGAAATCATTATTAAAGATAATGTTTATTACCCAACATATTGATGAATTATGATTGATGGGTCATTAAACTAATGGGTAAAGGAATTGCTTCCAGCCTGAAAAAGAAATTTATAGAATGAAATTATTTGAACTGAAAATTTATTCATATCTAATCAGTTATTGAATAAATTAATATGCAAAATAAACGAATTAGAGTTAAAGTTAAACGAGTTATCTATTAACGTCACAGATATAAACGTGGCGTGTCACAAATTGATAAACAGGTTAGACGAATGATTCGTTTATTTTAGTGTCAAATATAAATATCAGAATAAAATATTATTTAAAATTTTTTATTGTATTAATTTTTTATTATTTTAGTTATGAATCTTGCAGAATTTATATATTTTAAAAATAAGTTAAATTTAAAATAACATTAGTAGATTAAGCGGCTCGTATACGAGTTAACACGACTCACTTAACTTATTTATAATATTAAGTGGGTTATACAGATCATATATAAGTCAATATAATTCACCTAACCTGCTTATGATATTAGACGAATTACGTGTCGTGTTTGTATTATTAAATGAATTGTATTTATATTGACTATAATTGTGTCGAGTTTTAGGCGAATATATATTGAACTCGACCCGTCAATCCATTTTGATATTCCTAAACTAGAAACACGAAAGAATTAATAAAAATTAGATCTAAGAATTCCTCGTAAATGAAATACTTAATTATAAATTGATGCCAATAAATCTTTTAAAGCTAAGAATACACATAGCAAATTTTAGAGAATGAGATCATATTGTTCATCCCAAGTCTATCTTCTTACAGTAATATTTTTTATATTATAGTTATGTCAATTATTATTTTGGAGAATGATTTTTGGCTACATGGGTAAGCTGCTCTATTCCAAAACTAGGTTGAACCTGCATAAATAACCTAAAATTCTTTCAAAATAAATATAATTTTATTAGAATTATAATGTCCAGAAAAAATTTGAATATCCGAAACTTGAATTATACACAAATCAGTTGGTAGGTAATTAGAAAAAATTTAAAATACATCCAACCACTCATTAGCTGCATATATCGGTAAGGTAAGCAAAGTTGATTGTCCAAAATTGAATTAAAGCAGTCAAACTGACCTGACTGATGTGGTTTGATTACAAAACAATTTTAAAAACCTTTAATTTTGGAGTTTTCTGGTTCGATTTTGAATCAAACCGATCAGTTGCACGCCGCTAGTTCCACGTCAATGTTAATTGCCTCAGGTTTGTTGTAGTAGGATGGATCAATACGGTGGGTGCATAGTGGGAAACCTAGGCGCGCAGATGGATGGAATGCCACTATTGGATAAGGAAAAACGGGGCCCATCCAAAGTAAATTCTGGTCGTCCTGGCCTGACCCCTCTGGTTCCATGACAGACACGCACATCACAACGCATACCAAACCCTAATCTCTCTCTCTCTCTCCACTTTACTCATTGGTTTAACCGCAATGTGCTTCAATGCCCTATACCAAGTCTGGTTGTACTTCCTTCCAGATCCCTTTGCATCGTTGTTCTTTTGAGGTTTGCTCATCCCAATATCTGTTCACTTTATTAACTTATTGGAATTTGCGGGTGTGGATAATTCTGGTTTTTGTTTCAATGTCCTAATTCTCTTGGATTGTGGAACTGTAGATCTGATTGTGTTTTAGTTCGCGTTAATGCCCTTTTTGAAGATGCGTTGTTATCGATATTCTCATTTTTGGGGTTGAATTAGCGGGAATAGTAACTTGCTTCCATCTAAAGTTTAGATTTATAGCTTTTGAGCTTCTGGGTATTTTTTCTATCATTGCGATTTTTGTCTACGGAAATGTGACTGATAAGAATTTTCTGAGGATCGGCCATTTGAAGATACTTTCTTTTTTTTTGGGTTTTTTCTGAGGGCCTTGATTCTCGAGAGTGGAAAATTTCCGGGGGCAAATATGTCTTTTAAAAGCATACTTCAGGACATGAGGGGTGAGTTTGGGAGCATGTCTAGGAAAGGGTTCGATGTGAAATTTGGTTATGGGATGCGATCCAGGTCTCAAAGAGTGGTTCAAGATAGCTCTTTTGTGCCTGTTGATGCATTCAAGCAGAGCTGTTGGGCTAACATGCCGCCCGAGCTTTTAAGGGATGTACTAATGAGAATTGAGGCATCGGAGTGTACTTGGCCATCTCGGAAGAATGTGGTTGCTTGTGCTGGTGTATGCAGAAATTGGAGGGAGATTATGAAAGAAATTGTGAAAACTCTGGAGGTTTCTGGCAAATTGACATTTCCGATATCCTTGAAGCAGGTTTAATCTTACCCCCTCTTTTTGCTTTTAAATAACCTCATTTTCTGTTATTTATGTGTTTAGCAACTGTTGTTCCATATCTTATCTCTATATTTTAACTATGTTGTGAAAATGTTTTATGATGGATGCTGAATTTTGATTGTGTATCAATATGAGCGAAAAAATCGCTCAATAGCGTTTCAAGGGCAGTGCCAACAAAAATAAATAATGGCTTATAAAGATGGTGTCGAGTAATTATTGCCTTTTTCCAATGCTGATCATCCTAATGTGATGCAGATGTTAGTTGAAAAGAATATTTATTTATGGGAAGCTGGGTAGAGCTAGGACTAGCTTTATACTTGGAGTAGCTCTTCTTTAATATTCAATAGTGCGCAGAATCATGTCACTGTGAATTTCCTGGCTGCACTGTAGACTGCTTAATTTATTTATTTATTTGTTTATGTTTTCAACAGCGTGATTTCGAACTGTGATAAAAATATGTGCTATGCTGTAAGAATTTTAATTGGGAAAACAAATTTTCCTGTGTCTTCCTTTATATCTTTCTTATTCCTATCAGGTTTCTGCATAATATATTGCTCATTCGATTGTTTGCCATCTGTTTGTAGAATTTCTCCTTTGACATCCTAACAATGATATGGTTTGAATTCCAAGTTTCTGGACAACCCACACACAGAGAGGGAAGAATATGAAGTCAAAGTCTGTCATGTGATTTTTGCTCTTCCATCACTCTTTTCCTTCCCCACCACGCCCCAAAAAAAGGCCCCACACCCATTTTTTGAATATCACTAAAGCTATCCAGGTCTAGATTTGAATTGATGACTGTGATGCTTTTATAGAAGCAATGCGCACTTCTCTCTGATTTCTCTTATTAATTTGGAAGATCTGTTATAATGGCCTCAAATCTCCAATAAGAATCAGTGTGGAGCAAGGAATGGCTTTAGTTTTATTAGCATGTGATAATAGTGCTGGATAGTCACGCTCATACTTCTATCAGTTTAAATTGATACTCTTTCAATGATTATTGAGTTCTCCTTCATGATCATGAAGTTTTTCGCTTTTCTTGTGTGTTTTATGATTCGATGAATAGAAACTATTTAAGGTTGTCAATCTTTTCTTGTAAACCTGTAAATGAAAATTTAAACTTCAGTGGGATTTGTCCTTTCCTCTTACAGCTAATGAAGAAGTCCTTGTGTTATTTTGTTTTGCAGCCAGGTCCCAGGGATTCCCTGCTTCAGTGCTACATCAAACGGAATCGTAGCAACCAAACATATTACCTGTACCTCAGCTTAAACCAAGGTGAATCCCTGTATCCTTTTTTCTCCCTTTGTATGAGTTGATTAGAATGCTTTTGCGTTCTATTCCTAGAGATAGCGCTGCTGCATTCAATTCAATGCAATTTTTTGGATGGTTTTTTTTGCCTATTAGCAAGTTTGGAGAGTAGTGTCCTCTTTTGGCTTGAGGATTCAATTTAAGCTCCTAGCATTGAAATGTTTTACTTATATACTGTGTATTGGCAGCTTCAAACGATGATGGTAAGTTTCTTCTTGCTGCACGGAGGTGCAGGAGGCCTACTTGCACAGATTACATTATCTCTTTAAACTGTGATGATGTGTCTAAAGGGAGCAGCACCTACATTGGAAAGTTGAGGTATTTTCATCCATTAGATGGTGGTGACAGTTTTCTCGTTTTTAAGTTGGAATTTATGAATTTATTTCCTTGACAACAGATCCAATTTTCTGGGAACCAAGTTCACAATCTATGATGCACACCCTTCAAATTCTGGAGCCAAAGTTTCTAAAAGTCGCTCCACCAGGATAGTTAACATGAAACAGGTCTCTCCTAGGGTCCCTGCTGGGAACTATCCTGTGGCCCATGTCTCATATGAGTTGAATGTCTTGGGTTCAAGGTAAAATGAGGTGTTTCTCAAAATTTCTACTTGTTTTCTAGGGTAAAAAAATATATACATATATATATATATATATGCAACAGGGAAGTAAATGCTAAAGCAATTGTGGCAAGTAAAGTTATCTCCTCCCGCTCTATGGAGGATGTGTATTGATCTTGTTGGTTATCATGTTACAATTTTCTGATTTCCAATTTGTGTGATATTTTGGGATTCAGAGGTCCAAGGAGAATGCAATGTGTTATGGATGCCATCCCCGCCTCTTCAGTTGAGCCTGGAGGAGTGGCCCCCACCCAGACTGAATTTCTGCATAGCAATTTGGATTCCTTTCCATCACTTACTTTTTTCAGATCAAAGTCCACCCGCACAGAGAATTTCCAATCTGGTCCTTTGACTGGCTATAAAGATGGAGTGCTAGTTTTAAGGAACAAGGCACCTAGGTGGCATGAACAACTCCAGTGCTGGTGTCTGAACTTCAATGGACGGGTGACAGTTGCTTCAGTTAAGAACTTTCAGCTGGTTGCTTCTCCAGAGAATGGACTTGGCAGGCAGGAGCATGAGAATGTCATTCTCCAGTTTGGAAAAGTGGGCAAAGATGTTTTCACAATGGATTATCAGTATCCTATCTCGGCTTTCCAGGCATTTGCCATATGCCTTAGCAGCTTTGACACTAAGATTGCCTGTGAATGACAGACGAGCAGGTATGAATCCAGTGGCTTCCTTGAACTCCCCATTTCTGTTTTCGTGTTAAGGGACCTTTCTGATAATATTGATGATGCTCTTCTGAACCTGCTCAAAATTTCTTTTATTTACTTGTGCACTTTTATCGTCTTTTATGTACAAGTCTGTGGCTATGATTGTTTGATAAACTCTTATCCAATAATTGTATGTCAATCGTTTAACTTGCAACCTCATGGTTAACTGCTGTAATTTTTTTTCTTTTGAATGAAATGAATTCTCTGGCGTCTCTTCAAATTGTATTGAATTTCAGATCAATAATGATGATATGGCTTTAAGCATTGTTTTAACACTTTTTTTTAGACCCTGAATGGTAGGAATAACTTACTTTCCAAGTCTACTGGTTTTGAAAGGTATCTAGTTGGCAAATCATTTTTTCCCAACTTTGTACTATAAATTGATTACTTCGTAACTACTGGTTTGAAGTTGGAACTCTACTTTTAGTTGATATTTTTCAATTTGTCATATTTCAGATTGTTCCCCCCCTTCCTCGTTAACCTCGTGTCCCTTTTAACCGCTAATAGTGTCCTCTTCTTATCTGTACGAAATGATTGAAGTTCGTGAATTTTTCCTAACAGGTATTCGCACGGGGCAGGAAAAGTTGGTTGTGGAAGCAGTTGTAGGTTTCTAGCTCTATGGCATGCAGCATTCTGCAGTAGAGCTTCTGGGTAGTTCAATCTCCTTACTTCTAATCACGCATGAAGAATTAGGATTTTCACTTCTTTTTTTATTTTTTTTTTATGTATATTTTTTTTTCTGTACATATTAGCCCTTCGTATTATGAGCAAAATGTGCTCCACTCTGTAGGGTAATGCTGTGGCTGACGAAACATTGCCTCTTGGTTTGTTGAGTGTTAGTTGCTCGACACCTTAACTGGGAGTTGTAGCATGAGTTTGTTTGTAATTTTCCTAATCCAGGGCTCTTGTATCTTTGGATGTTGTATTTCTGTCTATTGTGTAGCTTTGAAAATGTTTCCCTTCGCCAGTTGGTCATACACATTTGTGTTGTAGTTGGTGCTATTTTTTCTTGTTAGAATGTCACTGCATAACTAAGATTCATGCCTTTGAGAAAGGTTAACGATTTCCCTTTTCCTCTTGGTCTATGTTGGGGTTGGGGCTGTTTGTTGGACCAGGAAAAGGCGTGTTCTTTTATGACTTCTGGGTTAATTTCTTTGCAGTTCACATATTCATTGCTCCTAGAAAATAAAATCAAATCCAATATCATTCAATCTAAGTAAATTTTCCTTCTTTTGTCAAGTTATCTGTGACAGAATTGCATGCATAAGAGAATAATGATAGAAGCTCTGAATCATAATATGATATTGGAGTATAATTATATTATCATCACTATAGGAATAGGACTATGAGTTTTCATTTTAAGAATTGAAGGAACAAGCTGAGACATCTGATCTTCCAATGAAGCTAAACAGACTTTTAAGTATAATCATGCACCGCTGTGGTAAGTAATATTTGTTCCTTTTTTTCTTTTTCTTAATCCAAATACAAATTATAGAATCAGAAATTACAAATTAGAGGGTGAAAGGAAGGGCCTTCAAACCTCTGATAGTACAATACTGATGAACAAATAGAAGAAAAGAAATCAAATAGGCATGTGTCTTTTCTGTTTTCTGCTGTGAGTTCATAAAAAAAGAGCAAACGTTATTCCATCACTGTATAGATAGAATGAGCAGAGAATATGAAGCAGCTGATCAGAATCGAGGGGGTCCACCAGGAGGAGGACCATATGGACCACGAGGCCCACCAAAGCAATCTTGTAGCAACCAACAGCAGCACAAACAAGATAGCCTGCATTACAATTACAAACCCAGTTTATTCTCTCTTTCTTTCTGAAATCCTAAATCATATTTGACATTTGCTGCTTTTAATTTGATTTTATGAAAAGTTCAATTCAATATTAACTAAATCATATTTTATTATTATTTACATGAATTTTTAAACTTTAGAGAAAGCCTTGCTGATATAGAAAAGGAACAGCTTACATGTAAAAAAAAAAAAATAAAATAAGAGAGGCTACTTACAAAGAAGATACCATGCTGCATAAACCATCTGCAAACCCTCCGAAAAAACCACCACCACCACCACCACCACCCCAAGGTCCTCCAAATCCAGGACCCGGACCCCCCCAGCCAGGACCAGGTCCCCACCCTGGACCCCCTGGTCCCCACCCTGGGCCCCCTGGTCCGGGACCTCCAGGACCGCCTGGTCCGGGGCCTCCAGGACCTCCTGGTCCGCCAAACATTGATACCTTCTTACCTTGTTACTCTACTGAATTGAATTATCTCTGCCACACACTAACAAAAAGAGTTCTTTTGAGCTTGGAAATGCAAAATTTGGAAAATAAGATCCAACGAGAAGACAATCACCTCCAGAAAATTTCCTTTTCTTTTTGTTGAACTTAAGAAACTGCTCCAACATTTCCTTGGCATTTATATAATAAGAAAAAAGCAACCAACATTTCTTCCAAAGTTTCCAATCTGACCTGTCATTCAACATCTACAAGACTGTAGCTACTATTCTTCTTTCAGCTACCGTCAAACAAAACTAACACAATCACATTTTTTATGCCTTACCCTCTAGTCTACATTTCTTTGGCCAAGAGCTGGACATGAGAATATTGGGATTATATGTATATATATATTTTTTAATTTTTCAAAAAGATAATAAGTAATTTGATTTGATTTGTTATATTGATTTTCAATTAAATTTAAATTCTATTCGATAACTAAAATTGGAACTCACCAACTTAATTAAATCTTAACAATTAATATGTTATAATTGACATTAAAAAAACTAATATTTAAATTTAATAATACAATTAAATTATAAAATTAAATGACTAATACTTGAACTTAATTATTATAATGATGACTAATATTTATATCTAGTATTAAAAATAAAAAAAAAATCACATTTCAATGCTAAAAATTTAATAAAAAAAAAAAGATAAAGACTATAAAAGATTAATAGATTCAATTAGAAATTTTTATATTTAAATTTATTATTAAAAATATTAAATCACGACTATGAACAAGATATTGTACAAAAAAAATTTTTTTTTTTTGGATCATCCTTCTTTGGTGATTGATCTTCTTGGGTATGATATGTAAGGTGTAATTTTATACAATTAAAAAATATAGTTTATACAAATATATGTAATTTATTGGGCTTTGGCCCAATAAACAAAACATATGCAGGCCATACCCTTTCTTGCAAGAAGAATTGGGCCGCCATGTTGTCCCTAAAATCAGCAAAGCTGCATCAAGCTGAGCGTCTTCCGCTTGTTTTTCTTTTATTTAGGCTGGATTATAATCTGTTCTTCAGGAGATCTTTTTTTTTTTTTTTCCAAAAGTGAAAGGAAACCTTTACATCAGCCAGCAACAAGGAAATTTTCCTCAATGGTTTGTAAACGAAAGGAAAACTTTCTGTCATTTCTTTTAACTTGTTTCTAAAATATCAAAATATTTTTAGAAACACCATCGTACTTAAATTTATTTTTGAGTGAATATTTTTAGAAATAGAGCAATATTTTTTTTAGGAAATAACTTGAGAGAGCATTGAACTTGATTTCATGCGGTACTAAATAAAAGTTTGAAGTTGGCAAGAAAGTAAAGATAAGATGAATTTGGTTCCTGACAACATATGGTGTGCCCTCAAAAGAGGCCATTAAATGCCAGCCCATTAACATCATGAGAAAATGTAAAATGCACAGAAATGGGCCTTTCAACTCCGACATCAATGTCGGCCTCTGGTCAAAAAAAAAAAAAAAAAAGAGTCCCCAAACAGCAAAACGTTTGGACATATTGTTTGTCGTTGGTTTGGTGGTCCATTCCATTAAATTAATGTCCAAAAACAGCTTAATCAATGAAATTATTACAGCCATTGGATCAGGCTTTTGACAATCTGGATTATTGAATGAACCGAAGAGAGGCCCATGACAAAAACTGTTCAAACTTTTGGTGTGAGAGATGACCAACTAGTGGTCCCTAAAATCCCCATTTCGATGTTACACTTATTTGTTTATTACCATTTTATTTGTATACCATACGAAACCCAAATTAAAATTAAAAAAAAAAAAAAAAAAAAAAAAAAAAAAAAACAATTCTTGATATTTCATTTGTTATTGGTTGTACTCTCGTTTCTTCTTCCTTCAATTTCTCAAACTAAATGCATCTATTCAAGCCTACATTTCTACACCAATCTTGGTGCCAACAGAACGGAGGTGAATAGCCACTTTATTAAATGATTCCATCTTGAACGACATGTCTCACGATGTTAACAAATTCAATTCAGATCTTAATGTTTACAAGGTCGTTTCAGAAATTTATTACTTCCCCAGATGTGGAATTTTAAAAAATTGATTACTTTATTTTCGTATAAAAATTTAAAAAAAATTATATTCTGAGATGAAAATTGTATGATATATCTTTGAAAAATATTAATATTTTATCTAACTGTCAACTGATAATATGTAAAAAAGAAAAGTAAAATAATTGTGAATTAAATATGACTTCATCGGTGGTTCAAGAATTTTAGCAGTTGTTGACTTCTGGGTTTTAATCCGATGAACAGAAAAAAAAGAACGGAGCATGCTAAACCTAAATTGGTCATAGAGTGGACCAATTTCTTTGGAAAGAAGCTTTTAGAATATATATATATATATATATATACACACCGCAGAACGTGATTATTTCCTCATCCCTAGTTTGTTGGGGGGCAAAAGCTATGAATGAACCAACCAGTTTATTGATTGATTCTTGATTTAGACCTAAACCTAATTGGCAAAGACATGAGTTTGGTTGGATTATGTAAATTGGATTTGTCTCTACCTTTCATCAATATTTAATAATTCTAACTTTTCCATCACGTGCCCAAATAGGAACAAAAATATATACATGCATGTGTTTTTGTTCTTCAAACAAACCCATTTTCATTTTCCATTTTTCCCATCACTAAATTTTCAAGCCACCTTCAAAACCTAATCGATGTACTTATTCGTCATTGCAGATAAGTCATGGGTTGATATGAAAAAAAATAGTAACCAATGGACACTGTTGGTTATCCCTACATAAACCACAATATGTCAAATCTGACAAATGGCTCCTTATTACATGTGACTGTGAATTGATTTAAGCAAGGTCTGAAAGAAGCCAACCTCTATTTCTCGAGTCTTCGTCTCTTTGCTAACTCACATTGCACGTAAGTCTTTCAATAAGATTTAATTATTTGCAGGTCACATCTATTTATTTATAATCAAATTGACTTTCAATATTTCTTTTTTAGAATCCTAATAAAAAATTTGCAAGGAAAAAGAAATTATGAGAAATTTTTCCTTGTGTTTTTATAATGAAAATCTACAGGTAAAATCCGTTTTATCGGTTACCGATGCCTTAATTTATTACAATTTGTTTTGCTTATTATTACATTAGCCCAAAATGCATAGGATTATCCCATAATCCTATTTTGAAAATACTACTAGACTGGTTTTGCCAAATGTTAATACCCATATTGCCACGTGGAGTTCCATCTCGGAGAAAAGATTAGGTGAAATAGCAATTTCTTTTTAGTTACGTGAATGTAATTTCACACGTTTGCATTAAATTAGCAAAAAAACAATCAATTGTCAACTCCAGTATTATATTATTATTAAGAAGAGATTTATAAGCAAATCAAAAGCGGACACGCAACTACTAATTATATAAAAGTGCATAAAGAGCTTATCGTTGATGACGATCATAGCTGGAGTTTTTTTAAATTACTATATTAAATTTAAAAGATGGATAAAAAATTAAATATTTTAATAAATTATAATTCTATGAATTTATAATTTCGAATTAGTAGTAAGTTTTTTTTTTTTTTTTCAGAAAAAAAAATGTCGCCTAACAGAACAAAGACATAAAATTTTAATCATGGGGTCCCCATCCTCGCCTATTAACTTTTGTGGGTTTGTTTGGCTTACAATTCTGTCTTTATTGGGACAGAGTAATAACTAACATGTAATCCTATGCTCTAACGTCCCATCACAAATGAGAGTGGTCCAATTAATTCTGGTTCATACATCACCTCACTTAATTCGAACCAAACCGGCTTTTTCATACCTCAATATTCCAACTTATCTACGGCGCGCGCACACACACACACACACACACACACAAATGCATGCATGTCCTGTTAATTAGCAACTCTTTTGTATTAAAGAAGATTAAAAGATCACTCTTCCACGTCTCCAAAAAGCTAACTGAAATATTTACTTTTGGGCATAACTTGCTTTACTTCAACAAGTTATTCCTTCGACACCGTTTTAATTTTTCCCCTTTAACTAATTGTCACTGTCTCTTTATTAAATAATTTTTTTCTTTTTAATTAAATTCAAAAATTCTCGAATTACATGCATTACATTCGAATTAATATTTTTAAAAAAAAAAATTTTGAAATTTTGCAAAATGAGATCCTAGCATTGTCAAATCAGGATCTTCTAATGATTGGGCTGATGCTTTCTTTCTAACAGCTCTCACCTAACTTTAGACTAATCTCAAAAGGCAGAAGCTAATACCTAAGTAGTTGGAGATAACTTTCTCCCACTTGCAACTTAATCTCCAATTTCTTATAAATTAACTTTTTTCAATTTTAGGTCATTAATAATTATTATTATCATATCCAGTTTTGCAAAAACATTTTTTTTCTTTTTAATAAAATGGTAAACTTTTATCATTTATACCCTTTTTTTTCTAATATAATATTTATGGATCGTCAAGATTCTCTACGAAGTGGGAACCATCTAATCCAGTGTCCCTCTCAATCTCATCGCTGCTTATATTCTCTTTCGAGCTATAAGTCAACAAAAGCTGGCCTTAAATCCTGTGGTTGCTTGCGAGTTTCTTCACTTAGCATTTCCGAGAGCTAGCATTTGTGTATTGGACTAATTTTATAGTCCGAATTTAAAAACTCAGATTATATTTAATTTTTCTCAAGTTTTAATAAAAAAAAGGGTTCCGAGCAATTATTAGGTATAATTTTTAATTAATTTTGCAAAAGTGCATAACATAATTACATACAAATACTTGGTAACATCAGATACAGTATTATTATTGATTTCGTATGTTTTGGAGGTAAGCATAATTGCATTAGTAACATCAAATTAAACCTTAAACTATGATTATCTATTAATCAATTATTTAGTTGATATGATCAGATGGGTTAGAACCTGTAAAATTAATTAAGAAATACCAATCTAGGTATAGCTTTCCGTCACGTGCACCTTTACTTGCATCATTTTGGTGTACAACAAAGTCTTCGGATTCATGGTTTACGACACGTAGATAATAATTGATTTATAATTCCATAATTAGGGCCCAATTAATCTTTATTTTAAAAATGAATTTTACTTTTATTGCAAGCAAAAAAATTTTTTTTTTTATTTGTTTGAATAAATTGGAAAGCCACTCCCTTCGCTTTGCTTAAAATTTGAAATAGATATAAAATTTGAAAAATTAATTAATTAATTATAAATATAAATATAAATGGAAAAGAAAATTATTAAAGCGAAACACATAGTTCCTTTGCTTTTATTTGAAATAGATCGATCCATTTTCCATTTTCCAGCTATTACATGTTTGGCAGATTGTATAACACCGAAGCATCAAAAAGCGTGTATTTGTTGAAATTAAGATTTGACCCCTAAAAAGAAAATAATAATAATAAAAAAGTGACCAATGGAAAGCGTGAAACGACACTTCCATGCGTTAACGCTCAAACCGCTTCTTAACGTTTTCCCTTCCCGCTCTCTTTTATATTTCCTTTTTTTAAGTTTTGCCTATAAACACAAATCTATGAACCATGCTGTGATGGACTCTATTATGGCTAATAAATTTCATCCTGTGTTTTTTTTTTTTTTTTTTTTTTTCTATATAAAAATATCTTCCACACCTTTATTTTTTATTTTATTTTATAAAATTAAATTCATTAAATATTTATTGAATAATTAAAAATTATTATAACACCGAAATAAAAAATAAAAAAAACAAAAAACTTAACCTATCACTATCAATAGCTATGCTCCTAATTTAAAATTTTTCCATTTAAAAAGTATGGAGAAATAAAAAAAAAAAAGAAATTTAATAATCAAGTCAATTATCAAATTGTAGCCTTTTCAATTTAATAAATTATCTATAATAGTTTTTATTATTTGTACCAATTCTAATCAATCATAAATGGAGCCTACCTTCCAATTCTAATCCACGTATTTTACACTTTTCCTAAACATCATTTTTGGTACAAATAATACTCTTTCTATCCATAAAAACTCAAATATTTTTGTTTTCACACAAAATTAATTAATATCTAAATAATATAATTTTATTTTAACATTAAATATTATTTTGAATAAAAAATAAAATGACAAATATTTGATAATAGGACATATTAAATATACTAAATTGTTTAATATTTTTATGCGGTTATCTGTAAATGTTTCTTAATTTGACAAAATTATCATCTATCTCACATTATTAATAATTAATATATAAGGATAGAATTGGAATTTTTTATTATTACTATTTAATACTCTCAAAATAACTTAATACTTTTGGATAAAAAAATTACTCTAAATCCATTTATATTTATAGATAGATGAGTAAGAATATATTAGAGAATTAAATAATTAATATTTTTAGGAACGAAAGTGACGTAATATGTGCGACAAAGGAAAAAGAAAAGTAAATTTATATTTTTTAATGGAAACAATAGTATTTAAATAAAAATTACACATTAGAATTAATTTAATCATATTATTTTTTTATTTGGAAAATAAAATTAAAAAATAAGCTATGCATTAATGCATATAATTTAATTTGTTCATCCTATTGATCCTTGGAAGCACCACATTTCACGTGTGGGCTGCTTATTATAAAAATATAAAAATAACAAAACCAAGCAAAGGGACTGAATACATTAGTTATTAAATGGTAATTAATTCTGCATTAATCAACGCAAATAAATACTACTATGATCATCATTATTTTCCAAAAATAAAAATAAGCTGCAGGTCAGGTGGGTGTATCAAACGCCCCCCATATATATACAGCCCATTCCACTCGAGGGCAAGAGAGATTCCCGGAGAACCGTGCGTGGGCTTAATTATCAATTCTCTTAATTAATTAATTAATTACATCTTAATCACCATTGCTAACTCGTAACCAATTAATAATCACCTTTACGTGCTCGACAACTCACCTTCTTATTACTTTATTCCATTAATATTAAACTCGTTAATACCTAAATTTCTGAGCTTAAAATCAAAATTAATCTAATTTCCTATGCTCGAGTGCGGACAAATCTTTACGGTTACCATCGACAGGGACGCTTGTCAACCGACGGCTCTGATCTTTCCTTTTACTGACTTCAAATCTCAGCCGTTTAGTTTTTAAATACATCAGCTTTTCGACATAACAAGGACAGGTATATGGACTCCATGCTGACACAGTGCCAACCCATAATACCATGTCCTTTTCATGCACTGACAGTAATACCCTTCATTTTTATGGAACCCGGAGGATACTGTGCCAACAGATAAGGGTTGTTTTCGTCATTTAGCTACGCGCAAAAGCACGGAATCAATAATTTATGTGTTGCTACGTACGGTGCACCTGAGGTAATTATAGACACTGCTTTTTACCTTTCACAGTAATTAAAAGGAAATTTAATTACTATCCCTCCAAAAAAGAGAAAGAAGAGGAAAAACAAAACAAGAAAAAAGAAGTTTGCTATTACGAGCAGTTCGTACACTGGCAAAAATCGTTCTCATCTGACGGTCTTGATTAAGATGCAACGTGCACTCGTTTGTACTTCGATTAATATTTACTGTAACATTTATTTTACTTTTAGTCACTGTTGAGAATAAATCAGGGCCGTTGGAACTGAATAAGTGTGTTTCATCAGTACGGGTCAATAACAGTGCATTTGCATTGTACCTATTGGGGGAGAGACTGACTTACGGAGTGAAAGAGTCAAATATGATTGGACGGTCATGATGTCATCATAAGCAAAAAAATTTCACATCAGATCATTCCTCATTATTTTAACTTTTTTCTCCTCTCTCTTACTGTGGTCCCCTGATATCCCGATTCCTCAGATCCAGCCGTGCAACGCGAATCATGAGATTCCCTCTCCACCATTTCTCTATACATATTATCGCACTTTATAATCTCCCTTGCACCCTTTTTTTAAACTCCTTTATGATAAAATGAAAGAGAAAATAAAAAAGACTATCATTTCCAGCGATACGAGAAATTGAAATTCTCTCCACGTCTGCCAGTGGCTCCACGCTCTCTTACATACACCCGTTTTCTGCGGCTCCGCTTCGTCGCCAACGGATAAGATCCCTTTCTCCACCGTCCATCCAACGGTCAAGGTTCACCTAAATCCACGTTTCGCAATCACTGGAGGCCGTCTTACTGTTTAACCCTAGTTAAAATCTAACCGTACCGGTTACACAACATAAAAAACTCTTCTTATCCTCTCTTTTATTTCTCTCGGTCTCACTCTCTCTCTTTCTCGCTCATTTCACACACTCTCTCCCTACAGCACCTATAAGCTCTTTAGTTGATGGCCTTTCAGATCTGGCAACAATAACTATCGGAGCTCTCTCTGTCTCTTCCTCTCTCTAATATCCTTGTAGCTGAATCGCGGAAAAACAGAAGAAACGACTTCATTTCGGATTCATAACAATTGGCATTAATGTTGAGAATGGCGAGCTCGTTCCCTGAGGAGGTTCTGGAGCACGTGTTCTCCTTCATACAGAACGACAAGGACAGGAACGCGATATCCATGGTGTGCAAGTCGTGGTACGAGATAGAGAGGTGGTGTAGGAGGAGGATTTTTGTTGGCAACTGTTATGCTGTGAGTCCATCAATGGTGATACGGAGGTTTCCGGAAGTGAGATCGATAGAGCTTAAAGGAAAGCCTCATTTTGCTGACTTCAATCTGGTGCCTGATGGTTGGGGTGGTTATGTTTATCCGTGGATCGCGGCTTTGGCTTCTGCTTACCCTTGGCTTGAAGAGATCAGGTTGAAGAGGATGGTGGTTACAGACGAGACCTTGGAGCTGATTGCCAAGTCCTTTAAGAATTTTAAGGTTTTGGTGCTTTCTTCGTGTGAGGGTTTCTCTACTGACGGACTTGCTGCCATTGCTGCCAATTGCAGGTTTTGATTTTTGCTCTCCTTTTTTTTTTTTTTTTTTTGCAGTTATTTTAAAATCATGTTTCCGGGTTATCTACGGTCGGTGAAGAAATGTGGGTTTGGAAGGGGAAGGGGGTGGGAGTTTTTGTTTTGTTTGCGGAACAGCGAGTTTTGATGTAAAGTGAAAGGTGAGAATTTTCTCTCATCTTTTGTTGTGGCGAGTTATAACGAGCAATTAGGCCTGAGTTCCACAGGGTTGAGATAGCAACACTACTGCGGAGGTGGCTCTTTGTGTCTAGGTGTCAAATTATGAATTGGTTAGAAGTGGACTTCATTTCCTTGGATTTTTCTACGACGACTCTGCATATAAGCGAAGACTTCTGCACATCGGGGATTTTGCTATTTGTTTTAAATTGGCGACGAATATTTGCGGAACATCGTCGTGTTTGTGTGTGTGATGGTGGTGAATATGTGTAAAGATCTTTCCTTTCCTTTGTTTCTTCTTGGGACTGTTTCCAGTTTGGAAACTGAAATACTTGCCTTGTTTTCCTCCCTCATTTAATGCACCATTATGCGTGTGTCTGTGTGTGCGCGCGAGATGTCGGGGTCGGGCAATGACGGGGACTCACATGAGACTCTTTCTGAGGAATTTAAACTCGAGCAGTTTCTATTTATTCGTTTGTGATACTTTTCCGTGTTTTGTTTTTGAATAACATTTTGATGCGTTACTCAGATTTAGTTTCTTGGATTTTGAAATTGGAACCCTGCAATGAAAACTCTGTTCCTATTTTGGTCTTCTTCTCTTTTTTTGTTCATCTTTGCTAGATCTGGGATGTGCATTTCTTTGAATCACTAATAATTTGGAAAATCTAGTCGAGATTATCTAGGTTGCTTTTTCATATGCCAGTTTGTTTCATGCGGTTGAGCATGATGTGAGAATTTTTCTGGATTTTTAGATGCTTGCTTCTTGTACAATGCACGTTGCTTTTGGATTCCTCGACTAGATTCTGTTTACATTACGTTATGCTGCTTTTCTAAGAAATTGTGAATCTTTTATTTTTTGCCTGTTTTGATGTCTATTTACGAATTAATGAAGATTTAAATGTAATTTTATTGTGAAATTTTTCCTTTTTTCTTTTAAAAGGATTTGGAAGAGAACCACCATCTTTAATGTGCTTTTCATACGTGAATTCTGGATCTGTTGATTGAGAAGATCTTTTCCTTAATGTGGTTATTTTGTCTGGCTCATGATCCTACAAGTGAAGGGTGTCTGTCTTCTTTTCTGGGAAGTAGCATACGTATAGAGGAAAGTAGCTTTAACAATGCAGTCTGGTCATTTTCAATGATTGCAACACTGGACCACAAATTTTATCACAAGTTTCAGTTTTGCTTTTTTTTTTTCTTTCAATATCAGGCTAAATTTAGCGGAACAAAATTTATGGCAACTTTTGTGTTTGAATTTTAGAATATTCCAGTGTCTTGGACCTTGTTCTTATTAGTTAAGCAACTTGCCTGTAGGAATCTAAGGGAGCTGGATTTGCGGGAGAGTGAGGTGGATGATCCTAGTGGGCATTGGTTAAGCCACTTTCCAGACTCTTTCACGTCACTGGTCTCTCTTAACATTTCCTGCTTAGGGTGTGAGGTGAGTTTCTCGGCCCTGGAGCGTCTGGTGGGTCGGTGCCCCAATCTGAGGACTCTTCGGCTCAACCGTGCTGTGCCTCTTGACAGGCTTGCAAACATACTTTCCAGGGCACCCCAGCTAGTTGAGTTGGGCACAGGAACCTACTCATCTGAGCTGCGGCCTGATGTCTTCTCAAGCCTATCTGGAGCTTTTTCTGGGTGCAAGGAATTGAAAAGTTTATCTGGATTTTGGGATGTGGATCCAGGTTACCTTCCAGCAATTTATCCTATTTGCTCTGGCCTAACATCGTTGAACTTGAGCTATGCTACTATCCAAAGCCCTGATGTCACTAAACTTGTTAGTCAATGTCAGAGTTTGCAGCGGTTGTGGGTGAGTTTACCTTTGTAATTCTAGTGTTAGATTTCCTTTAGGATTCAATTTGTGAGTACCTCTTTTCTTTTATGCATGGAAGTTGATGGCACAAATTAAATTCCCTGGGAAGTTTATCAATCCATTTGAAGGTTATCGTAGAAGTTAGATTTTATTTTTTACCATTTATAATTGTGTGCTGGAAGCACATCAGGAGTGGTTGTAGAAACATTTTCAAGTTATCAGAGTTGGATATTGTTTTGGATTTTACTCTCAAATTTATGTTAGCTCTTGTTCTTAATCTAATAAAGTACATGAATGCAGGTGCTAGATTACATTGAAGATATTGGACTTGAAGTGCTTGCGACATTTTGCAAGGACCTGCGAGAATTGAGGGTTTTCCCATCTGACCCATTTGCTGTGGAACCAAATGTATCCTTGACAGAGCAGGGCCTTGTCTCTGTTTCTGAGGGTTGCTCTAAACTCCATTCTGTTCTGTACTTCTGCCGTCAAATGACCAATGATGCCTTGGTAACAATTGCTAGGAATCGTCCAAACATGACTCGCTTTCGTCTTTGTATTATCGAACCACGAACCCCTGATTACACAACCCTTCAGCCACTGGATGATGGTTTTGGAGCCATTGTTCAACACTGCAAGGATCTCCAGCGCCTTTCCCTGTCAGGTCTCCTTACTGATCGTGTTTTTGAGTACATTGGAACTTATGCCAAAAAGTTAGAAATGCTTTCTGTAGCCTTTGCCGGAGATAGTGATTTGGGACTCCATCATGTGATGTCTGGATGTGAAAACCTTCGCAAACTAGAGATTCGAGATTGTCCATTTGGGGACAAGGCTCTTTTGGCCAATGCTGCAAAGCTGGAGACAATGCGATCCCTTTGGATGTCTTCTTGCTCGGTGAGTTACGGAGCATGTAAATTGCTAGGTCAGAAGATGCCTAGGCTCAATGTTGAAGTTATTGATGAGAGGGGACCTCCAGATTCAAGGCCAGAAAGTTGTCCTGTTGAGAAGCTTTACATCTATAGGACTGTCGCCGGACCTCGATTCGACATGCCTGGTTTTGTTTGGACAATGGATGAAGATTCTGCATCGAGGCTTTCTTGAATGGTGCTGGACTTTCCCTTTTGTGCATCAGGCCTCTTGCCGGTGATGAATGGATACAGCAGGTACATGCTCCATATGCTACTCAATTGTTGCATATTTAATCCTCTGTAGCTTGATATAATTGCAGCCTGATTGATATGGGAACAAGATGCGGAGGGTATACTTTGGCTTGAGAGCTCAATTGCCATCCATGTTTACACTTGGCTGAGCCGTTGGTTACGAATTACTGGTTAATGAAGAGGAGGAAACTGCAATTGCTGTAGTATGTATTGATCGGAATTGTTATTTAATTTGAGATAGTTGCCATGTATACTATTTGCGGACTTGGGAATTTTTATGCATTTATTTTATGATTTTGGGATAAGAATTAATTTGTGGACTCCTTTTTATATCATTTTTAGGTTTACTTGAGGAATAAAATCTCAGATTCATGTGCATAAGGAGAGATATTTTACTTGCAAATTTCTTCAGCTACTACTAGTAATGATAATAAGCATTATAGCTAGATTCTCACCTTTCTTCTATCCATTTAAAGATATGCAGACTGAAATGGACACATTGAGGGCTCTCACTTTATATGTAATCATGAAGCTCTCTTTATTATCTGTGCTGATGTCGTAGTCATAATTATTTCACTGATGAGGCATATGCCTGATTCCAGGTTTCTAATAATGAATCCAAAGGCAGAGAGAAAGGCTTTTCTTTTTATTAAAGTTTCAAAAGGATGCTTTTGCTTGTAAATCGATATTTTGTGCCGTCAAGTGAAAATCCTGAGCTTTGTAGGTTTATTTTTCAGGACATGGTTTTAATTATGCAAGCAATCCAGCTGAGTTAATGCACCACCTCCAGCTTGTCTCTGTTTACTCCTGCTACAAGTGGCTGCTTTTCTCTGCCAGATGGTCGCATTTTCTTCCTGGGTTTCCCTTTGCAACCTTAATCTGAGAAAAACAAATTGAAAAACCCAATTCTTGAACGTTAAGATTTAAGAAACTTGTTAAATGTCGATATTGAAACCCAAGGTTAGATTAGACGACACTGACTTGGCAGCTGGGAAGGGGAACCAAAGAATTGACCTCTCTTCTCCAAGATTAGCGGTACGCGTTGGAGAGAATAAGGTTTTAGATTTTACTACTGTGACTACAATAATAATAAGAATAATAAGAAAAAGAAAACAACTACTACCAAGTACGGTAACTTTCGCTTTGTTATTCGAATTTATTAGCCTCGACTGTTGTGCCACGTGATAGATTCGGTGACATTGGTTCTTGTCCACAACTTTTTGCTTCGCTCTCTCTCTCTCTCCTACCTGATCTCTGATGCACACACAATACACTACTTTTCTTTTCCTCTTTTATACTTAAATAGCAAAAATAAAAAGAGAATAACACAATTCATTTAATTTGCATTAATAGACCTAAGACCAAGAGCGAGTGCACGTCTTGACATACAGATAACAACACATCACTTACTGCCTTCAAATACAATAAAAGAAAAATTAAATAAGTTAAGTGAAATAAAAGAAAAGAAAAGGACCTGTGTGTATGTGTTAGTGGGGCAATTTATTAAAAGTTACCCAACATTTTTATTGGTTAATGATGGCCACACGTTTGATGTATTTATTATACATCATAATGCATATTCTCTGTCACTATGATTATTATTGCTGCTGATTTCATCTCCTTTTTTTACTGTTTTACACCTCATTTGACTCACAGTAATTAAGTATTGCTTACTGGCAACTCTAGTTACTATACTAATATTATTCCATTGCAACATCACAACAGTAAGTAACAGATACTAAAAATGGATAATGGTCCAGTAAAAAACAGTAGTAAAAATTTGGTCTGGCTGCCCCCACGTCTATGGTGTGATGAAGACTCGAAAAACAGAGCCATACCATACCCTTTCATTAAGGGAATCAAATCAATGATTGTGAGATGGTGGGTTCTGGGCTACATGAATTATTATTATTATGGTGTCAATGATTTTGTTACCTTCAACTTTATCTCCCTAATTATGTCCATTCAGCCTTCCCTCCCTCCAACTTAATCTTGTGTTTTATGGTAAATTCACCAACTAATTTCTTAAATGGGTTTGATTTATTTCCTCTGCAGGCCCAACTCATGGTTTACTTGAATCCCTTTGTATGTAGTCCAGCCTTAAGCCCATTTCGGCCCATATATAATTGAGAGTCAAACGTCGCGGAATTGTAAACTTTAATACAGTACTTTTATCGTTGCTACCGATCATATTGTTATCAAAATAAAAATTCCTTCCATTGTCGTTTCTCCCGAAACGGTCGCCGCCCTCAACTATTCCAATTGCTAAGATTCAGGGCCGGAGTTAAATTAACAACATGGTGATTTAGACTTGAGACCTAAAAATACTTTAGATTAATAAATGGTCATTGTCTACGAGTCATACCATACGCGTAGTCGTCGCGTTGTAACGAAAGCGAAGCTTCTTTTTTTTATCAATTTTCTAATGTCGGCTTGACTCTAACCGTATTTATTAATTAAACAAAACCATTTTAATCGTTCCTTTCCTTCGACCTATGCATTCTGTCCCATAACGAATACAGAGAGGGCAAAGCAAGAGCCAAACTTCAATGGGGAAAATCGTTTGCCAAGAGATAAGCGAAGGCGGCGACGGTGTGGATCTTACAGGACTTCTCATGGCGCTCGTGATTGCTTTGGCTCTCATGCTCATCTGCCGCCCAGTCCCGCGATCACCTGCTCCAACTTTGATCATGAGACGCATCGCTTAGTAACTTGTATTATGTATTCTAGTCGTCGACCTACTACTTTACTACTGGTAGCATAGCGGTACGCTGACGTTGTTGTATCGTCGTCTCGGTCTTTGTTTGTTGGATCGTTTATTGGTACATGGATATCCGTTTTAATTAAAACGTTTATGATCAAATCAGCTCAATTGATTTGAGTATTAAAGAGTTTGAGATTGATTTTGACAGTGTATCGTTCAAGTTTAATATTACGTTCCATCTGTTTAACATTTCAGTGAGTTTGAAATTGTTTATAAATTTTTAATTTAATAACAATAACAATGTTTAATCCAAATATTACATGTTAATAGGTATTGCAGAAGCTTTAATTTATATTTACACTAAATAACAATAACTTTGACGTGGTTGTGAACGAAAAGCCAAAAAAAACTGATGTACCTAATAATTACTACCATGGGCTGGTGAAGTTACCTAATTGGTAGTTAAGCATCCTATTGTTAGACCTGCATACAGATAAAACGTCGACTAGACTTTACTTAGGAAACGTTGAGGTTCTGTTCGAATAACGCGTGAACCCAAACCGAGCCCAATTTACACTTCCGCGCTGACTTGATTAGTTGACTTAGCTTCAACATAAGCATCATCTAATATATATATATATATATTGTAGTCTTTATTTCAAGAGATAACACAGAAGAAGAAAAAGAAGTGAAAGATCGGAGGTTCGGCTAAGATGGGGAAAATTGTTTGCTCTGAATTGTGCGATGGCAATAATGGTTTGGATTTAAAGGGACTTCTCATGGCAATCGTCATTGTTCTCGCCATCTTAGCCACCTGTATGCCTCCACGGCGCCGTTATGTGGCTACCTGTAGCCCTCCACCACGCTGTTTAGTGTTCCAGTGAGTCGTCTCAGGCTGTCTTTCTCAACTAAAATAATGTTTCAAGTTTACCAAATGTTGTTTTTGTTTTCATGTGTACTGTTAGTTATACCATTTCAATTGACTGATTTTGCTATGAAGAGTTTAATGAACAGATCGAAGCAGTATTGTGAGATACTATGCATGCTGCTGTTTTTTTCCCATTTCCTCCTTTAATTCCCTTTCCCAATAGCTCTACTGATGAGATTTTTATTTGCTTATTATGTAAGAAACTCTTTCGTGACATGAATTCACAAATATGTGGATCTATAGAGGAATAACTGATCCAATGTTTCATATAAAGTACGAGAAAGAATATCTTTAGCATCACATCAAAATTGTTTTTCCTCGCTCTTAAAATTTTTCCAACAGTAACTCAGCCTGTATAATCATCTTTCGAGCGACAACAACACAATAACTCAAAACTCTTAACATTCAACTGCTCTTGTTAAATACACTAGCATCATAAGAGAGGCCAAAGCACAAATTAACAAAACATGAGCGGTTCAGAAGGCCTAACCAAATTTAATTTGAACCCTGAATTGTTTGCAAGAGATGCTCAATTCTATACTTCATGACTGGTTGACCATGCCGGGTCTTCTTGAACATCTTCTCTCTTTCAGCTTTTCTAAGTGCTTCAGCCTTTTCCCTTTCTTCATTCTTTGCTTTAATAAATGCCTCCCTCTCAGTTCTTGCCTTCTCTTTCTCTTCGTGTTGCTTCTCGTACAATTTTTTCAAACTGTATGAACCTTTTTTCTTGTTATTATTCTTTTTGATGATTTCACCACTTTCTCCAGTTTCATTATTGTCCTGTAACCTTGAAGCAGTTAGTGACTAGTTCAAATCTTTGCATGGATGTAAACCTTGACTCCTTGAGCGCATTTGGAAGACAATAACTTAATTTAAGATTTATAGCTGCAATTCTAAAGCCAGAAATATTACCTCTCCAACTATTTGACAAAATCAAACTAATCAACTATGAAAGTTATTATAACAATCCATTTCAATTTGGAAACCAGCCCAAGGCCAAGTAATCTTTAGCCATAAATCCAAATACATTGTGATAATATTTCAAGCAGAAAACAATTTCCCTGATCACATGCTTACAAATAGGATTTATGATGTTGCTAAATGTGCTATGAAAACAGAAAAATTAGTTGGATAAAAATGTGGACAAAATAATGTTCCCTACCTCTAGGGTTGTGACAACTGATGAGGTTCCATTCTGCTGATTTTGTTGCCTTTGCTTTTTCTTAAACTTGCTCACGTACTTTGCATTCTTATAGAACTCTTTTTGCTTTTCTGGTAGGAAACAGAGATATTTTGCAATAAGAAAAAGTGCAACACCAACCCATATAAAATTAATTGAACAGAAACAAGAATTCCCTGTCATCTAACCCATTCTTGTTCAACAAAAAAGGCTTTAAACAAAGAATAAAGACATTAGAGACAGTACTTATCCTTCTTTGATTAAGAAAGAGTGGGAAATCTGGTTAATGCAATATTCCATCATCCATATTGGTCGGCATGCACTAAGAGGCTAAGACCTTTGTCTCCCACGCTAAACAATTGGTCTATGAGTACTTTGTTGCCGATTCTATTTGGTCATTCGTTTTCCAATATAAAACTTCCATAACATGCGTATTACTCTTCAAAATGAGTTCTAAGTAGAGCTATGTAAGGCAACATTTTGACAAGCTGGAACTTACATCTGTGCAAGAATCATTTAAGTAAAGTATTCACCCTTTCTTCCTCCCATGAAACATATAAATTCAACAATATTTACGCAGCAAGATGATGGATTACACAAACAATGTTCACAATCAGGTTCAAGAAAATCTGCAATTTTTGTAAAGTTTTTCCGCTTAACACAAGAAGAAACATCGCCAACTATGATTCCATTGCAGAATGAACTAAAATTGAAACGTTTCAATTAAACCAAAAGGGCCAGTACCAATCATACATTTCAGCGTCACAATTTGAAAATATTACTAAGATAATCCGCAGCAAACTATAAATTGAAAAAAAAAAAAAAAGGTTCAAGCACCCTATTCAACTAAAGACTCAGACAAGAAGCAAAGCTTGAAACTTGCACGCCAAATTAAGCATCCTATTCCAGCAAACTAAATTAGAGCTCAATCCAACATTCCAATTCTTACTGAAAGAACCACTGATTTTTTTTAATCCTAATTACCAATAAGAGCAGAAAAAAAATAATAGAAAAAACGAAAAATAGAAAGAGGAAAAGAATTTTATACTTATTAGAGCGGGATTGTACTTATTTCTGGTGGATTTGGCATTAGCGAATGCTTCAAGGGAAAGAGCAGACCCTCCTAATCTCATCATGTTCTTCTTCTTGTTCTTCTTCATGCTGATAGATGCTGAGCTCTTGATGTTCTTCTTGTTTTCCTGATCCTTTTCTGAGTTCCGATTCTTCATTGTTCCTAAGAAGTTATCTTAATTTTTTCGGCAATTGATCGATCAAATAAAGGAAACAGGTTCGATTTCGGAACCCTAATTCCGCCCAGTAACTAAACGAAGAGACGAGAGAGACGAGTGGCGGTGAACGTTAATTTTCAGATACACGCGGTAACATAGCTCCGCAATGCCCACCAATAATTTAATTAATTTATTTTCACTGAAGTGACTTAGTCAACCACAACGACATCGTAGAGACAAATTTTGCAAAGGTACCCGACCTGTCGTTCAATGATCGGGACGAGAATGTCCTTTGTGAAATGTAGGACTGATTTCCTTCCAGACGAAAAGACGTACTCCACGTTAATCAGTTTGAAAGAAGATAGAAATTGCGCTGTAAAGGCGACCTGTCGTTTAAGACTGGGGAAAAAGGACACGTTCTAAAAACATGCAAAAAGGTGTAGATGTTCTAGTTACGTGATTTTATACGAAAGGAACAAAAAGTTTGTTGTAAAATTCTGGTATGAAACAGAGGAGTTTTTCTCAACCTTCACTCCAAGATCAGGATTCAATTTTTGAAAAAAAAAAAAAAAAAAAAAAAAAAAATTCATTGATGGAAAATGTAGAGTTTGTAGTTTACGTACAATCTTCAATTTCTTAACTTTGTACCATTTAGGTAAATGGACTTGTTGTTTTGGAAATAGAAATAACAGAAAATGTATTTTTGGATTTTGTTTTAACTTGAAAAAGAAAGATTGAGGGTTGAAGAAAATGTATTACTGGAAGCTTTTGTGATGTGGAAGATAATCGAATTAGGACATATTTGGAATATTACGCATGAAAAATATTTTACAAAATAAAAAAAAAAAGACAAAAAATGCAGTTATATATTTTACATCATTTCATTTAACCTAACTGCTTCCTGCTAAATTCTTCCCCCTTTAATCACAATTATCTCACTTTTGTTTTGTGTTGTCTATTAATTAATTATGCATTTTTCATAGAAAAATGGCAAGAATTCTTTTTAAAGTTTGAAACTTGATTTTAGTTAATTAAATTGATTTGATTGGGAAATTAGTGTTTGTTTTATTTCAAGAATAATGAAATTATCAAGAACCCATACAATCATTTCTGTATATAATGAACACAACCGACCTTTAACAATCAAGTATATGAATGCAAATCAACTCATTCTAGCTCATTAAGCAGTCACACATATCTTGAGTTCACTTGATTCAGCTGCTGATGATCGTTCAGCTTCTTCCTCTGTCTGATTAGAATTGTCATCATCTTTGCACATTTGACGAGGCTCACTTGCTAGCTCTTGTGACTTTGTTCCGGGCAAAATCTCATTCTTTTTCTTCTTGTAAATCAAGTACAATATCATCTGAGCTATTCCAAACCCGAATCCCAAAACATTTGGCGTCTGAATTTTATAATTATATATAAGCAATTAATAACATATATGAATAATCATGCATTAACAAGTTATAATTAATTACTGACTTACAGCAATATAATAATCTTCCACAGCAAGGCCATATCCCAACCAGGAAGTAGCGCAGAGGGTCAAAAAGAATGATAATGAGAAGGGCATGTACTCTACACTCTTTGTTCTTATAACAAGCCTCTGAAATCATAAGATTAAATTAATTTTTAGACAATTTTGGTCTGTATTAGCATTAATTAATTAGTACAAGAATAATATACTATAACACATACCATGATACTGAGAGGAGCAGCAAAAACACTAACAGAAAAAACAGCACAGATCCATCCAACTATGTTCACTCTTTGAGAGCCATGAGACAAAAGGGTTGTCAATACAACGATCAATAGATAAGCCACTGTGTTGAACAATACAAGTATCTTCAACGTATAAATCTGCCGCCAAATGATAATATGTTATATATATATCGGTTAATTATAAGGATAAAACCAATTTTTTGTTTTATATCAGTATATGCATTACTCGGGAGCTCTTGGTGGCATATATCATGTAAATGATGAGGTATAAGGCTTCAATGACGCAGCCAACAGAGTTGATTGTAATAAGCATGAAGCCATCTACTTTGAGAGTGCCATAGTAAAGCGTCAACATTGCACTAAATAGAGCTACTGAATAGGGTATGGATTGGAAGCCTTCTGTTGATTTTTTCTTGAAAATTCTGTAAAATGTTGGCCTGAACACAATGCAATGAAAACTATAAATTAATAAAAATACATAGGTGAGGAGAAAGAACTGAGTTATGTTATCTATATGCAATTGTAACTTACAGTGGAGCCAAATATACAAAGAAGGATATCGCATTGCCTGAAGATGTGAAATGTAAATGGAAATCATTAATTAACTGATTAGAGTGTAGTGAATGAATTAATTAATGGCACAGATTAGAGAATTACCAAGAAGACCAAAGACAAGAACTAGATGAGGATTGTGCAGGGCCATTCTGGGTTTGAAGCTAATGATAATGAGAGGCCAATTCGTATAATATAATAGAAGAGCGAGCTTAAGTAGCAAGCTGCAAGAATATATGAATTGTGTGAAACAAGTTGCATCCTTAATCCTTATATAGGGGTATAAAGCAGAAGCTGAATATGAGATGACTTGGCAACAGCATTTTAGACATTTTTGTAATGAGGTAAAGCACAAACCGTTCCCGGATATTTTGTAAGCTAACTACATATATGCATATGCCGCGTTTTTCATTTCTCAGAAACTCTAAGCTAATTACTTGCTTTTTAGCTTCAACCAGCTTCATTTATATACATAGCCAAACCGTTCAGACTCACCCCATTTCTTTCACTTGTTCTACATTTTGCTATTGCCAATTTGCCATTAACTCAGCAAAGTCCAAGAATTGATAAAAAAGGGAAACGAAAAGGAAGTTTCTTGTCCAAGAATTATTGAATTACAAGGAGAATCCAAATTTATTTCATTGACTAATGGGTGACTTCGTTAATATTCATTGAGATTAGTAAAAGTTTAAACCTTTAATTGCACAATACTATCTTGGTATCTAAATGAAATATCGGGCTAAGCATATGCAGCTTGTCTCTTCACTGCAGACCACAATGAATTTTTTAGCCTACTTTGGAATTATATATGAGCTAAATAATCAGGATAAAATTTAATTTCACTGCCCATTTGAACTTAATAGAACTCTTATTCCCTCCTCGCAAATTTGACATTTGAACTTGAAACCTCCTGAAAGCAACATAACAAATTACAAACATGTATCTGATATTGTTATATTTTAATTTCGCTTATAACTCCATGCATTCACCTGACAATTTTGTAATAGAAAAAATCTTAAGGTATTGCCAGTGGGCCAAGCCAAGCCCAATTACATAGAGCGAAAGATCGGCTTGTGGCTGGCAGTGCAAAGGCAGCTTGAGCCATTCCCTGACGTGAAGCAAATGATTGAGAGCTGAAGAAGACAAAAAGGAAGGCCATCATCAAACTCAAAAGTGTAATTTCTCCGTTAAACGTCTGGCAAGGGTTGGAGTTTGCACGTGAGAGACGGACTTACAAAGACCCCACTAGCCGTTACATTTTGAACGCTTTTCTCTCCAATAAGGGCTCTCCACAGGGCAACTTGGTCAATTTATATACGAGAGAAACTATTCCTCACAATAGATTTTTCTAACCATTGGATTGGTAATTACATTCTACACGGTTCTTCAATATTTATATATTATATGTCTAGTCATATAACAAAATTATATATTTAAAAAATATTAAAATAGAAACACAGTTTAAGGGTTTTTGGATTTACCAGATAAAAAGAAAACAATTAAAAATTTTATTTTATTTTTTCCATTTTATAGCTAAATAAAAGTACCAAAAGCATATAATTAACGAAATTTTTATATTTATTCAATTAGAAAATAAATTAAAGAAAATTTCTTTGAATTATCAAATGCTCGTCTAATGTCGGTAATTAAGTAATTAATTAATTAGAAAATAAATCAAATAATTTTTTTTTTCTTTTATATCAATACGAAACCTATTTACTTAGCTATTGTGTATATTGCTTGCTGTAACCACTACCAGCAAAGCAATTCCCCATCTAAATAATATATTTGAGAAGCAAAAATCAAAATAAATGATTTCATTCATGAAAACGTTGGCAACAAGCAAATCCACCATTGTCGTTTTGTCATTTTCTCCACCAACTCCAAAAAAATAGGCAGTAGCTAACAACTTTTTTGTTTTCGTTACATTATCTTTGACCAATTTTCACCGGTTTCAATAATATTAAAATTCTAATTTTAATGCTGTAAATTTTATTTATTAAAATGGAAAGTACATAACTGACAAACACGCGTCGAAGATCTAGAAATAAAAACAACTGTCATTAACTAATAAATGACCGAAAGGCAGCACCATAGGAAATAATGAACATAATGTATACTATATATAGTTTCATTATCAGTCGTCAGCGGCCATAAAAAAATGTTGAAAATGATATAAGCAAATAACCTTTTTAAGGCTTTTTCCAAAATTGGGATTGGTCTTTCTGTTAAGGGGTACTCTTCCTTCCATTTTTATTTGTCCGCTTACCTTACCTTTCCTTTCCTCCAGTTTTCATCTTCTTAACTAGAAGATGATCGATGGCTCGGTCATTCCTGTGCAACTGCTTACAGCTAGAGCAAATGAAGATTTTGTGCATTTTTTCGGAAATTTTATGCTTTGATGGGCCTATAATTTTGCAACTTGAATGAGCTGTGCTTTGAGTTGTCGAAATGAATTGTTCATGAGCCCAATCAACCGGCCCGTCAGTCTCTAAGTTTATGTCAAATGGGTTATTATTGATGTCTGATAGGCTGATAGTGATAGCTAGCTAGAGAAGAAAAGCGAGACAGGACGTTTCTGCTGACTTTGTAGTTACTAGTTGTGGACTTGTAGGTGGGTGATAAAAAGTTCGTTTCGAAGCTTCCCCAACAAAAAGTATAAAATGGAAATAATTTTAAAAATATTTTTATTATAATTGATTTAGTCCACAGATAAATGTAAACATCGAGTACAGATATAATTAATTATATATATTTTTTAAAAATTATTTTCAGTTTATTTTTTTTTCTCAATAAATGGACAAAAATATCTTATTTTTAAAAAGTTATTTATATTTATTTGTTTCCATGGATGTAATTATAACTCGAGTCCACGTAAGTAATTCTCGTTCACTGCATTATGAGAATCGCCTTTAAAGCTCCCAACCACTTGATTGTCTCTTCAGTGCTTTGTCTCTATAAACATGAACAGCCAAGTAGAAGTAGGAACCAATGTGAAGGCGGTGATGGAGACTCTAGGAGAATGAAGTCATATCAGATAATCCTAGGATTTTAGGGTTTTTCTTACATTGACAGCTTCCATAGTGGAGAGTATTGATAAGGAGACAGCTATTATTCCTGTAACCATTGTCGAAACTCTACCACCTTTACAAGTCCCTCTTACTGCTAAGTGGCAATATGTATCTGCTTTCCTTACTCCTTCTTCATATTCTTCCATCATCTATTGTCTTAACATTTCTATTCAGAAATTAGCTCAAAAGATGAAATGAAAATTGCATTTTCTTATCCATGTTTTAGGTACCTCCTGGTGTCAAACACCATAGTTTGTTCATATGCAGCAGGATCTTTAATATATATAATGGTCGCGGCCCGGAGGATAAAAATGGATATTGGAACAGGAACGTTAGTGATAACAATCCTAGACATGGTCATAACGGGGTTGCTACACTCTGCCAATGGAGCTGCAATTGGTATAGCAGTGATTGGTCATTATGGGAACTCGCATTTGAACTGGAAGAAGGTCTGCAATGTGTACAGTGATTTCTGCCGCCAATTAACTGCAGCAGCTGCACTGTCTCTTCTTGCTGCGCTTGTGTTTTTTTGGCTAGAGGCGTTTGCTGTTTCCAACCTCCACAAAAAATTAATGGCCTTCACATGATAGAGACTAGAAAGTTTATGTTAGGTGTATTAATTTAGTAGCATATTTATATTTATTATTGGAGGATAGTGATATGATGTTTCGTCGTTCTTGCGAAGTAACTCCTTTCTGTTTGTCTTGTAATAAATAGAAAAGCTACTCTAGCTAGTTCTACTGTGATTGTTGATCAATGCTTTTCTTTGTGTTACTAATTGTAAATTTCATGCCAGATTACTCGTACTTTATCCATATATAAAGTACAAATTTGAGAAACTTGATTTTTCTTTAACATTCAAATGTAATAGTTCTCTGCTGCTCTGTACATACCTTACATTCAAAATTTTCTGATACGAAGAGAAAAAGAAAGCTAGGCTAGCTATTTTTCATATCTCTAAAAGCTACAGACAACAGTAAAAGCTTTAGCTTCCAAAACCACATGCAGTAGTCAAATACAAACAAAATATGTAGACAGATTATCATACACAGTTTGTATACTTCTCAATAAGCTAACATAACAATAGTATAATTGTAAGGGGATGGCTGCACTGCAGAATCATGATGCCAAAGCGTTCAATTTTCAACGGTCGATCTTGGCAAAGCGTCCCTTAATTCTTGTTCTGCTTTCTGCCCGAACCTTCCGCGATTCGTACCTGATATGCTTATCGTACCTAATTGATTTTTTGACAAAAAGAAGGTTAGCTTTACAATAATAAGTTCCATCATGAGCAGGCGTGAGCAAATCATACTTATAGTCATACCTTCTCGTCTTCCTTTTCTCTTTGTACCGGGAGATTGCAGAGTCTCTCTCCTGGCTGTTTAACTCATGTGATCCAATTTTTGGAACTCTAGTTGCTCCATGACTGCCATTGACAAGCTTATCGAGAACAATAAAATTTTCTTCTAAGTCGCTTCTCGCTGCTATACAAGGAACAGAAACTTGAACTCCAGCCTCACCAGGATCTCTAATCCACTGAAATACATTTTCCTGCATAAAAAAAAAAGAGAACACATTATCACATTTCATATCAAAAGCTCTATGCAGAATGATCCGCTAAATTAAGCTGGAAAGAAACATTACCTCACATCCTGTATGCATGTTTTGTAGCTGCCTATTTTGTCCTTCTGCTGATGACTGGAATATATTAATTGGTTCAGTGTGTGGACATTTCCAACTTGAATCAGGTTCTGACCTTGCTAGTTCACGAAGCTGACCAAGTATTTCTTCCTTGTGTTGACCACAAACAGCATTGCGATTCTGATTTAAGAATTATTTCTCAACCAGGTCAAAATCACAATAGTCTATGGACAATTTTAACAATAGTTTATCACCTAACAACTCTGATGAGAATGGGAAAGATAATTGCAGGCGTGAGAATACTTAAGTAATTTTATGTGAAACAAGTCACTAATGCAAAATACTAAAGAAAATGTAATAGCTGATCATTAAATTTAGCAGATTCCGTTCCATCTAATAAGTAAATCGTAGCAAATTTCAGAAACAAGCTTTCTGTTTTGTCAAATGCCTACCTTGGAGTCGAAGCCACAGATGCAACCGCAATATGTATATCACAAACAAAACTTTTGTCAAAATGAAACAAAAACAAACAATGATCCTAAAACTGAATCAGGATCTGTACTAATGATTCAACATATTAGGAGTTAATAGGAATTAGTTGAGTCAATTGTAATATGTGTCAAGCTTTCTTGGCTCATGTAAATATGGTTGTTCTTGCAGCTTTTATAGGTCCTTTCTGATTAAATATGTTCTATAGTTGCTATAGCAATTGGGATATTTGTAGTGCTGGTATTCATCTTGGTTTGCTACCGAAAAGAAAAGATCAAAGAAATAGTGCATTGCAAGGACAGCTGGGAATGATAAGCTTCATGATTTTGTAAGTGGCATGTCAGAGGCTGAGGAATTACTGATCTTATAGTTTTCATCTTTGAAGACTACCCTTTTAACTTGCATCTTGCAATCATTACTATTCTACTTTTTCAACTAGATTCTTGCTCAAAAGGGAGGTAATTGTTAGGAGTTAATTTTTGTAATGTGGCAAGCTTGCTCATATATATAGGCTATTGGATAGATACAATTGTAGTTTCTGACAGATCAATATACCTTCAATATTCTGTTTTCCTCTCTCTTTCTCTGCAATCTTTCTTGTATTTTCTCTCTTCCCTCTATTTTCTCTCCTCCCAATCACTCTAGTTAGGTTGGTTCCCAACACAACACTATGACAGCAGGGAAATTAACATTTTAATAAATATGGTAGCAAATGCACACAAACATAGCAATCTATAGTGTCAGTGAGACTAATTTTCTTTTTTATTTTTGAAATAAAGAGAAAGAAAACAAAGTGTATGCATATCTGGATCCTTTATAGCTTATAATTGACTAAAAAAATAAGCTGAATATAACACAAGTTATTCTCACTAATAATATCTTAAGAACCAAAAATAATAAGCTGAAATTTGCCATCTTAGGTTAAAACGCGAAAAGAAATGCCAATAAAAACTTGCCTTAGGCAGAGGAGGGACTTCTAAGGCCTGGAAATTTTGACCTGAACCACTCAAACCTATCAAATCATCAATGCTAACAGCAGGACTCTCCCAGACCAATAAGTCCGAATACCCATCTTCAAAACCAGATCCATCAAGCCCAGAACCCACCAAACCACTGTCTTCATTTAAAAACAGAGCTTTCTTATCACCAATATCTTCAAATCCCAAAATACTAACCAACTCACTAACAGAACGACACCCACTAAACCCTTCAATTGGCCTCCGGTTATGCACAGAAGACACAGAAAGACTGTGCCTTTCCCAGTCACAGTTTTGGCACAAAACAGAGTGCTCTGTTTCGCAGAAGATTGAAGCAGGGGAAGCGTCGCAGGCATCACATAGCAGAGAGCGAGTATGCTTTGAGAAGAGCTTGTTAGTTTCATGAACTTCGCGATCACATGAGATACAAAGCTTGGCGGAGTCAGCTCTACAATAGAGAAGAGCTGTGTTGACATTACAGTAATCACAGAGTCGGCTCTCACCCATTTGTGGCTGTGAGCTATTTACCTCTAATCCTTTATTCAAGAAAATCTCTGGTGTTGTGGTGGTTCGTTTTATTCAAAACGAAATAAACAAAACCAATTTTAACTCTAATTCTAATAAATGCATGAAGGATGAGAAAATCTTATCATTTCCTGTTTCTTGTTTTGCAAGAAGTATCTTGAAAGGCATTTCTGGATTTTTTTGGCTTCAAAAGAAATTGACATGATCTTTATTCGCTTTTTACTTTCTAAAAATCTTTTTCCTTTTTTTTTTTTTTTTTTGAAGTAGAGTTAGAGAGGAGGGTTATGTATCAAAATCAATCATTAAATGAACTGGGACCAGGTAGTGAAGCACATTACAGAGAATACAATTCTCAATCCTAAAACAGGGCAAGAGTTGTTGAATTTTGAACTGCTTCTCGCCTTCTCCGCTGGAGTGTACAGTAATATATAATTTTTTTTTACTAAAATAATAGTCTACATTGTTAATTTGAAATGTTTCAAATTATTTTTTATTCAACAATTCCCTTTATATATTAATTGTTATATTACTTGTCACTAATTTTTTTTTTTGAAAGGACTTGCCACTAATTGTTTCTTTTTCTTTTTCTTTTTTTTCAATTTATAAGAAATCAAATAAATCGAAGATATAAATATTGTAAACTACGTAATAATAAATTGTCAGATCGTTTAAGTTATAATATAAAAAAATTAATTAAACTAAATTTAATTAATATACGTAATCTTTCCCCATATGCTCTCGTGAATTGTCCGATATGATATTTGATACTGTGAAACCATAAGTATCCTTCTTGGCTATTTTCATGTGAATGACAGGCTTTACCAATACTTAAAAATTTAATTTATTTTTTATTTTTAGAGTCTAACCATACCGTAAAATTAATGATGCACATATAATTGATTCAATTATTTTTTTTTTTTGGTGAGAAATTGAATAATTATTTTATATAATTGATTTAGTTTATTTTAAATTTAGTTTGAAATGATTTTTAATTTTAATGGAAAATAATTGAATAAAAATTTAAAAACTTTATCGAATCGCATGCAATTAAACTAAAGGTAAAGCTCGGGATATTATCCTCGCGAAACTGTAACAAAATTACCACCACACAATATGCATCCTACCAGTTTGACTTATCAGGGCGGCGGATTATCAATGTCCCCATCAAATTCCAATTTCTAGCTCCGTCCCGTCAACAGGAGTCATTGGAAAATGAGATAGAGGAATAAATTGGTGATGCAAACAAGTAATATTTCAAATAGGAGAATAAGCAAACTCCTTTCTATCATTGGTACTAGGTTCTTTTTTTTCCCTTTTCTCTACAAGAATTTACGAAAATGAAAACCTTGCCTATAACAAGTTTAGCTGTATAAGCGCAGCACCAAGCATGCATTGGGGATTAGTTAGTGATCATCTGGTGTTGAAATTCTTCGGGTGTTGTATGAATTGCATTGACTGCACTTTAGTCCAACTATGTGAAATGCAGTTTTGCTCGTTTCATTGCAATCATTGCATAGGATTGAAACCTGCATAATAATAATATTCATCAACGAGACAGATTGTTGCCTTCAGAGTAATTTGCTTATAACACAAGTGGACATAATTTAACCATCGTCATTGAATTTGTCACTTGCGTATATCAATATGCCAATTTCAATTTGTAACAAAAGAACACAATGAATATCAATTTATTTAATAATAAAAACCTTGAAATCATATTTACACAAACTTATGCCGTGGCCATATAGTTGTTTGAAATGATTTTTTTTTTATTCGTATTATCTTTTGTCATTAAAATTTGCAAAATCTGATGACAATATTTTTATTATTATATAGACTGACATTCAGGGTGTCTATATGACAAATCGAAATCTAAACATATTAACTACACCAGTGACAAATTCAGGGACCATAGTTTTTTACCCAACTCAAATTGAACATCTATCTATATATGCACCTAACATTCACGAGTCTAATTATGAAAATGGAATCAAAAGTTTGTGCATGTACCAAACCAAAGATAATAGAAGGATGGGTGTAATCCATTAACATTATAAAGTGCCCTAATCAGTGTGTGTGTGTGTGTTTTTCGTTTCATATTAGTAGTAGGCACAAACACTACTAACCTGGGAAGGTTTCTGGAAGATGCTTTTGGGGGGGTGGGAGGAAACTTATCCTTATAACTAAGAATGCAACTTTTCACAATGGCTTATAGAATACATTATATCCAACCTCGATCGCTATTAGGACTTATTGATGGAGAAACATGCATAGGCAGGCATTCTGCTCTTAAGAATAAAATGAAAAGTTTCCACTCAAAGAGGTTAGTGAAAATTGATCCACATTGGATTAGCAAGATATCTTCAAAATGGGATCACTCTAAATAAATCTTATTGGCCATTAGAAGCCGTGGTATATAATAATTCGCCATGACAAAATTAATTGAAACGTGTGCTCATGCGAATGAAGAGGAGAGAGGTGTCATTGGATTTCACAACTGAATAAAAAAGGAAATATAAATGAAAAAACTACCTCATAGCGGCATTCCTCGGGCATTTGAATAGCTTCAATCTGTCAAAAGAAACCTCGCCATGTCATTGCGGAATCACTACTTTATGTATGAAAACAAAAATTCACAAGTAATTATTACAAGAAAAAACAACTACAAAATTAACGTTGAAACTAAAGCAACTACTTAATAGTTGCCAACACCTAAGAATTGCACATCAGAATCAGTGTCATTGCAACAAACAGCCACACACCAAAAGGTTACATACCATCACAACTCCCAAAAGAATTTATTTAAGCTTCGGTATAAGCAATTTGAAAAATGCTGTTTTCACTAGGTTATTTCAGTAGTCTTTAACATTTCCCAATAAAAACTCAAACCCCATCTGCCAAAATATCTCCAACAAAATAGTAGAAAATTTCTGGAGTCCTCACCCCAAAAAAAGTGACATCATCATCATTCCAATTGCATATCCACATACCAAGGAAGGAGGAAGGGCAACTGGAAGTAGGAACATGGTCATGTACAACTAAGCCCATAAGGCAACTAGAAGCATAATCGATGAACAGCAATTCAGTGTCAATTCTATTTATTATTTCAGATGAATTTTAGCATTCCATGTCATCCATGTCTATTTTACTTGCATTTAATTGACTGCACAGATCACTTCAAGAATGTATTTGAAAAACATAAATAAAAAAAATGTACCTACTAAGGTGATACAGCCTGTGTTCCAAATTGTAACTCACAATACACCAACAGCCCTCAAATCACAATATTAAAATGCCCGATATCAAAACACAGCTTAAGGGTCTTTTGCATGACATATAAACAGGAAATAAAGAAATACAGCTATCATCCGAATCTGTAATAGTTTGTACTAAAAAACTTAATTCTTAAGATGCCTGCAAATTTAAACTGACAGATAGAGCCAGCTACCACTCAATCCATGTTAGCACTGACTTGATATAAATTCAAACTTCAATTCCAATTTTGCATTATTCTCAAGCTTAAGAGGGGTAAATTTTTTATACCTCCTGCTCTAGCATTCTCCAATAATGTGACACATCAATCACAGTCTTGGAGCATATTGGACAGCGATACCTGGATAATAGATTCAACACATTGCATTCAATATGTCGCACATGGACTTGTTAAAACTCAATGAAACAAAATAAGCACTGTAACATTTATTAGAAGTTTACTGATTTTGTTCAGCCATCTGTTTAAAGCAGTCCATGTGCATGGTGTGCCCACACTTCATAACTGCTGCGCCTTTAACTGAGTCAAAAAGATACTGTTGGCACCACAAAGTGTTTTATAAGATAGAACTCTGCTTAGTATTTTAAAAATTAGAATGACCAAATTACAAACCTCATAACAGACTGGGCAGTAATTCTTCATGGAGTTCTCAAGGCATGAGTGATTGTTACGCAGTTCCACTTGATAGCAAGAACCTATATGGTTAAAATCATTAGAGAAGTGAATACACACACATATACACTAGTGGACCTTCTCAAGGACTACAGGGGCCATGGCCCCCCAAATTTTTTAAAATTTACTTGTAAATAGCACATAAAATTTTGAATTTTTTTTGTTTGATTTCACAGCATGGCCCCCCAAATAATTTTGCCTCCAAAATATTTTACCCAAGGTCTGCCACTGCAAATGCACATCGTCAGTTTTTGGAGGTAGTATGCACAGCATCCTTCTTTATGATGTACGGAACTGTTCAGTTTAGGATATTAGAATTCTTTGCTTTTGATCCCTTTATCACAAAGACCTATAATAGCCCATCAATCATAGAAGATATTCCAGACTTCCTAAAACCCCTCTATTTTCCTTCATTTGAACATCTGTAATGTCAGAATAATAATTCTATCTATCCACACGCGTGTGAATACAATATTTCATAAAAGCAGAACCTGTGTAAGCCTCACACACTAAAACACAGTTATATGCATTTGGGAGTACCAGAAGAACAAAACAGTTGAGTATCATGGATCAATGGCTCAAGAAACAAGTATCAGGTTTGAAGACTGTATGTAGACCAGATATTACCCTGGAGATGATTGTATAGTAAATTTCTACATGATAAACCTGCACATGCGGATTCATAACCAAAAAGACAAAGAAACAATACATCCCTAACCCAATATCTGAAATTAAGAAGAATAATCAGCAGTAAAGGCAGTAGGAGAACTCAGCATTTATAACCTAATAACTCAAAATTAAAACTACAATAACTATTGTACTGGTTGAAATTAAAATCGGCAGTATTCCCTCCTCCACCGCGGCCCATGAATTTCATCACAAAAAATCAGTTAAAAAACAAACTGAATCTACATACGTATACCTAAAACACTGGGCCATTGAACACGAGTCATCTGATCCTAACTCCTTGAAGTCTTCCATTATAATTCTATATAGTAAATATCCAATTTAATTACATCAGGTGAAAGAATAGTATAATTGCTTCCCAAATCCCTATATTGGTGCATGGGATCCGAATCCTCCACCCAATTAAATAACTCAATCATCAGTAATGACCTTTCCATAAAGTTACTGCAACGTTAAAATCTAGATTAGATTATAAATCTTGAAAATGAAGTTCTCTTAATAAAAGAGTGTAGAAAGCAGAGGTAGCATCAATGACATGATTCAACTTTAATACAATGACAAAACAACAGATTCACACATAAAGAACTAAGAACGTAACAATTCGTGAGACTACATACCACATTTCTCGCAGTGGAAGAATTTATCTCTACCTCCAACTCTAAATATCACAATTCAGATCAAATTAAAAATTTGATGGACAAAAACACACAGCCTAACAAATGAAAGTATATGCGAAATAAATGATTTTGCTGCTAACCTACAAATTCCACATCCTTCGCAGTGAAATTGCCCTTTGGTTGTCTGCAATGATGCGAAGTATTAGGTATCACCACAATTAAATCGTTGCATTCCCAATATTCATCTAAACGATTAACTAATTTAAATTTTCTCACATCATCATCATAAAATTTGCATATATCGCAGAAGTATTCACCCATCTTGACTCCACAGTTTGTGCAAACCTGTGCGACCTGATATGTATGGAGGATAAAGAAAATATCAATCATTTTCTTCTTATTTAGTAAAAAAGGAAGAAGAACAAGGCAACAAAAGCAAATTGCACCTGCTGCTCAGTGTTGCAAAGTGAACAGATAACCTGTAACACCAATTATACAACCCAAGTTAAAGCCGCCATTTAAGTACACGAAATGTAATCTTCATAAATATATTGACAAACAGAAGACAATAAAATGGATCATACATGTTTAATATCATGCCTAACAATTTCATGGCGATCCTTAGGATTGCTCAACGCGCTCTGAAACGCACAAGGAACAAAATACATCACAAAAGCTACATCCCAAAAGCATAGTAAGAATATAAGCAAGTAGAGATTTCCCAGAAGCAAAAAGAAGTATATGAACAAGCTTATTACGGTGGCTTCGTTATGACAGTGCCGGCAGGTAAAGATTTCCTGGCAACATGGAGCTCGGATTTTGCATCTTCTGCGGTAATGTTCGCATCTATAACAATCAAATTTGAAAAAAAGAAAAATCAAGCGTCCGCGAACACAATAAAATAAAAAATAATAATAGTACTAAAATCAAAAGGAACAATTTGCAGATAGCGAGGAGAACTTTAACGGTACCCAAATTCCAGCTTTCCAGTATCCTCTCTTCTCGGAGGCGAGGAAGCTTCTTCCTCTGCCATTGATTTTCCTTTGTTGTAATATTAGTAAGGGATGAGAAGGAAAAGCGAGACGATGAAATTGAAGGAAGAGAAGGCTAGTTGGCGAAAACAAACGAGGAGCTTGTTCTTCTGTATCTTCAAGGATTAGCTTTCGCTTTACGGGGCCCACAATGCTGCCACCCTTAGTCTTGGGCCTTGGCCCATATGCTTATATTCCTGGGCCCATAAAGATTAAACGACGAGTCGTAATTTATTCGGAGAAAAGCAAAACGTAATGTTTGAGGTTCAAAAGAGTCATATTACGAATAAAACAGGGTTTAAAAATATAACCGCCAAGCGCCAAACAGAAAACCCAGTCCCAACAGAATAGGGTTTTCTTTCTTTCTATATTTAAGCCGTTTTAAACCCTACTTTTGTATTTCTTCACCATTACGCAACAAAACAGCAAAGAAACATTCCATGTCAAAAACAATGGGAGAAAATAAAGAAGCAAACAAGAGAGAGGCAGTGATTATAAACGATGATGAAGACGAAAGGCCAAATATTGAAGTTATTGGCAATGAGCGACAGCATATCAAGTCCAGTAGATCAGAAAACCGAGAAATTGTACTTGCACTGAAGGCTAAACCTTCTTCGGTGAAATCTGCTACCCATAAGTCGTTGAAAGTCAAATTGGGAAGTTGCAGTACGGTTGTCAGCTCCAGTAAACAGGAGAACATTGTGCGTAAAGAAAGTAGCTGCACGCCAGATTATGCCTGTGGGGGTGATCGAGATGAAGACAGATATGGTGACTGGGCAAAGGAATTTGCAATGGAGCTTTTAGAGGAGCAACCAACAGAATCGATGAAAGAAAGCGAGATTGAAATGTTACCTAATAAGTATTATACGGAAAAATGGCTAGACTGGAAACTGCTACCTTAACTCTTAGAAACTGTACATATTTTTTGGAATGGAAATAAGACAATAGTATATTTTTACTCTTGCAAATTGAAAGTTTTTTGTTTGAGGATTCAACTTACATGGTACTGATGTGTATCTATGTTGCATGAAAACGGAAACAGAAACGTGAAAGAGAACGTAAAATATATTTTCAAGAGGGGAAACACGACCGGAAAAGCGAAACGGAATCGTGAAAACCAGGAAAGTAAAATGTATTTTCAGGAGGGGAAATATGAAACAGAAACGTGAGAAGTAAAATATATTTCAAGAGAGGAAACATGAAAACGGAAACGTGATATTGTCGAAAGGGAAACCTGAAAAAATATATTTTCGAGAGTGGAAAGGTCAGAAGTGCGCGGGAGCGGAGCGTTAGGATTTATAAAGGAAAGCGCGGGAGTACGGCCGGGGGGAAGCTAGTGAAACGTGTGCGTGAATGCGCGGGAGCGGAGCAGAGAGGAAGCTAGGATTTATAGCGGAGTTATAAGAATTCATTGAGAGAATATTATGAAAAAAAAGGGCAAAATAGTTAAAAGTGTCTTAAAATTTCTGAAAGAATTTATTAAGAGAATATTATGGGAAAAAAAAAGGGAAATGTGGTAAAATGGTTAAACGTATCTTAACAATTCTGACATGACCAACAGGATTTTGAATTTTTCAAATTTTTTTTATTTTAGTATATAAAAATTGAAAAAAAAAAAAATACGATTGACCGTCTCAAGTAAAATTTCAATGGATTTTTTTTTTTTATCTGACATGACCAACAGGCTAGGACTAGGGAAAAAAAAAAAAAGTTAAATACATAAATTTCCAATCTGGTTAGCCACATTAAACTTTGCAAGGGTTATATGCCCCATATTTTACAAATTTCGGATATATCCTGCTCTTCTCCATACCAGTAAAAACAACCTTTTACAACTTTTATTTTTTTATATGCAAAGTATTAATATCATGTATATAGTCAATACAACTTTCAAAGAAAGAATTTTACATTTTGCAACTATGAAATAAATTTTTAATCAATTTAATTTTACAAAATAGAGTAATTTTTATAAATTAAAGTCTTCAATTAATATAATTTTTTTAATTTGATAATTTGAAAGGTATGTATTTCTCATGTCTGTAGAAAAGCTAACCGGAGTGCTGGTTTCTTGTCTAAGCTCTAGCTAGAGCTTACTCAGTTGTCGATCCGTCTTCAGGATGTTTTATTTTATGATGCTTGTGGTAGAGCTCAGACACAGTTTTGCACCTGATGATCAAAGCTCGGCTTCTTCTGTTATCTAAAAAAAATCCCACAATTAAAAGCACTAAGTTTAAAGGCATTTTTATGTATTTGGCCGCCAGGAGAATATGATGCTTTGTAATTTAATTTCAAATACATTTTAAGTATGTCCTTCCGCATCATATAAAATATGATCAGTACAGTCCAATCTGTCCAAATCAACACAGGCCAAAAAAGATCAGCAACAAACATTTTTAACCGTAAATATTTGAGAAAATTTTCCATTTAGACAATAAAATAACAAAAATCTAAAGAGTTTTCAAACACTCAATATAATTAACTCTTTCCAATGCTATTGCTAATTACTTTTTTTTTTTTCTGTTTATTCATGCTATAAAACTAAAAAAAGTCTTAAAATAAAAAACGAACTTATGACCATTCTGAAATTGCATAAAGAAGCTTCGATTCATATTTTTCACATTTCAACGTGTTACTACAAGGTGAAAAAAACAAGAAAGGAAAACAGTTCCCGGGTAGATAGTCTAATTTTGCTTATAAGAGATTGATTACAACAGGAAAACAACAAAAGCAATTAGAAATTGCAAATGCAACCCTCATATATGAATGCCATATAAAATGTGAAACTGCAATAGTATCACCAAGTAAACGAAAAAATTGCCACCATGATGCTGTCTACAGTTGTAGTAAAGAAGCATGCTTCCCAAGTATCAAACCTTCCAAGATTTCAGTGAAATGTCAGGATTTGAAATCTCGAGGCAGCTGCAATAATACACTCCTTGCATATCAAAGGATGACACATGAGCATGAATTTGGCTTTTTCATCTCGTCCAGGTTCTTATCTGCAGAGCAACAAACAGTAAAGCCAAAGTAAGTAAAGTTGGAGGCAGTCGAGCGAATACAATTTTGAAAACTGAGCGTGAAAGCAGATATCTTCAGTTCTTTAGAATTGCCTTAAAGTGGCTCTACCAAATTCCTCCTCTACCTACTCTGAAGGCAAAGAGATAGTAGGTAATTTAACCAGTAGACAATATTGGAAATTAGGTACAGAATTGAGAAATCCTGGGACTGGAGTAGCTTAAAACATTATTGTCATTGAGATGACTACTTAAGTTTTCATGAAATCAATGCTCAGTTCAGCATCACTAGCATTTATCACCATATCCAAGTTTTACTCAAGGTCAAATCGGTCCAAGCATTCAAGAAAGGTTCTACAAATTGCATTAAGACATGAAAATACGAACCCATCTTCTTTTTTGCTGCAGGAGGCTGTACTACTACATGCATGGTGATAACTCCACCAGGAAGGTCACCATAGGTTATTCTGGAATCGGCAAGTGTCTTGTTATTCTCCAACACCTTACCAGCGTGTATTACTTTCAAATCATTTATCGACTTGGGTGATACTGTTTTATCTGTAAATCAAAAGGCTCCATTACAATCCAGACATGATATAGCATGGGAGAGTACACGAAATTGCAATATGAAGTCGCTAGTTTTCTGAATACAAACATTCAACAAGATCGATCAAACAAGAAATAAAGTGACACTAAAATTTGCTACAATGCAATCAAATCATGACCATGTTATCCAGCAAATCAACGACTAACAGATTGACCTAATGACCACAGTGTGTTAGCCTAGAAAAATAAGAACTAAGCCAAAGCCAGCAGTATTACATCACAGGCTAGTTATGATTGAGATCATTAGCAATAGAACATATACACAAAGAACAAAGGTATTAATTTTAGAGATATCAAGGAGGCATTTGGTTTTGAAAACCTAACCTCCTTTACCTCAAGATGTGGTAACCGAGGTTGGTGCCATGATGGCTAGAAACAGAGCAAATATAATAATATACAAGCCCAATAAATTTATTCATTCGAACCTTTGCAGTAAAAAAGCAATAGCAAAGTATAATAATCACAAATTCAAAACATTTGTATTAAAGTGAAAAGGGGCATAGAAAGATCTAGTTAAATAACCTTGGGGCCACTCCGTAACCAGCCTTTGCTTAAGAGTTCCAACAGTCATAGAGGATGCATAAGTACTATGCCCGATATCTGTTCCATCATAAATGCGGAATTTAAGCTCAATCCGCTCCTCTCCTTCAGCCATAACAACCTTTCTGCTGTTCCACTCAGCTCACAATTCCCAGACAATACCGAATCAGTAGAAGAAAAAATCAGTCTCTGACCACTCACCTGCAAAAAAACACACAATATCTTGATTTGAAATCAAGGTTTTCATACATCACTCTGTATCCAGTGATTCATATCGCAGATAATGAGATGATAAACCCCGGTTAAGTTTAGCTATGCAAAATTGTGGCAAACTAAAAAAAGCATGAGAATTAACCAAAATTTTCATGAGAAGCAAGTTGAAATTGATTTTCCAAAATTTTTACGTGCGCCAAAGTCAATAGCAGAAATCTAAACATTTCAAAACTTTGTTGCACTAACCTCCGTGAATTGGCTAAAAAAATTGCTGGTTATGAGAACATGCAAATACAGTACATCAGAATCAACTGTCAGAGAACCAATCCAATCAAGTAACCACTTCATATGATCCAATGGATTCTCCGTGTAACTGCTCTGATCTTGCCGCTTGTTTCTGCAACCAAATGCACAACTTTGATTTAAAGAAATTAATAAACAGGCAAAAGAAATACAAAGATCCACAACCATGGACTTAAATTAACAGAAGTGTCCATAACATTAGCCTGCACAACAATCTTTAATAAAAAATTTAAAGAAAGGAATCATGAGAAGTAAAAAACCCTAGGAATTCAAAATATGAACGCAATAAATCACCAAAAAATAGAGAAAAAAAAACAGTTGTCTTCTCTATCCGTTTTTTCTTACCTACGAAATGAATAGAACATAACCAAGAGAAATCAAATTAAAATCCAAGCGTAAAAATGTTATGAAGAACCAAAGTTAACAACAGCTAAGAGAGACAGAAAATGATTGGCAAGTACCTTATCAAGATCAAGAATCCATGAAAGGAAGAAAGATTACTAGATCAGTGAAGAACCTCAAGAGAAATGATCGAACAGATCCCTTTCGAGTTCTCAGTTACAGTGTCGGTGCTTCAATTGAGAGAGAGATCGTTCTCCGATTGTTAATTTGCCTTCACGATCCTTTTCTTTTCTTTTCTTTTGTCTCTCGTTCGCCATCGAAAATCTGAGTCTTCGGATAATAACCTGTGGTCATTGGCTGCATTTCTCGTTTTCAAAATCTAGTCAAAAGTTCTTTATTGAGCCCAATAAAATCTCTACACGTATGTTCAAGCACGATTCACACTCCTAGTATTTGACTAAATTACCCTCATATAATCCACTCAGCGGGTAAATTAACTGTTCTGGTTTATGGGTGATTATTCGATCGCGAAGTTACAGAAAACACCAGAAGAAAAAGCGGTTGATAATCCGACGGTCCAAATTGAGCGTAGAGTAGAAACTTCCCATAATGAGTCGTTACTGTTAGTTATGCGAACAGCGGAAGAAGTGAAATCTCAGGGGAAAATAATTCCAGGAAATGAAAAATCAGGTGTTTTCCTCTTTCTGGATTTTCCATTTAAAAATTATAAGGATTTCTTTCGTTCGAATTTAAAAAAAAAAATCTGATTTTTTTTTAAAAGAGAAAGCACTGGAAATGGGATGAAAATTAATGAATTATAAGTAACATCGAGGCAAGTAAAGGTTCCACAAAATTAATTTCCATTGACAAAGACTTACGAAAAAGATCTACAGTCGACGTGAAATGGGATATGGAAAAGAAGAATTCAATTCTTTTTAATTTTTGATGGGCATGTTTTAGGTCTTGCATTGACTCTGCTTTTTCTTTAATGTTTTGCCCATGCCAATCTTTTCAACTGAAAAAACCCTATATCATGTGAATGTCCTCGTCGCGCGTGTGGTCTTCTTTTTTATTTTTCTTAAACTTTTATCAATAATGGACATTGTTCATACCACTGTGAATCTGCTAAAATTAGAATAAGTGTGTCAAACCATAGATACCAAACACCTTGATAAGCTGCATCTATTTATTCCATCGATTAGCTTTAATTACAGAAAGCTTTTGCTTAACCTTGTGTATATCATTCGAGGATTCTTAGCTATCCATTGTCAATCATATGCATAATTAAATAATGCAGTCTGATCATTACCAAAATGCTATATTTGTTTTAACGAAATTCAGCAAGGAACACGTGTACGGTTTAGAATTTTTCTTCTTCGTATAATGATTGGACTTCTTTTTCTCTTTTTGCATTGGAGGGAATATATACATATATATACTCTAAAGAATGAGATTATATTTATATGAGAAACCTTTATTTTCTTTTTACCTTCTGTGGATTGATCAGAATCCATTTCCGAGAAAAGGAAGAACCACTAGGATGGAATTTGAATGATCGTAAATGGTGTGGGGATATAGAATCTATATATGAAACTCTACAATGGTTAATTAACTAAGAATCTTTATAATACTTGTATAAAAAAAATGCATGATTTTAAAATTCAAATGGTAGAGTATATTTCAAGAACAAGGAAGCTAAAAAGAAAATTTTTTCATATTATTCTTCCAACATTGGTTTGAAAAACTCGAATAAGCTCCAATGAAGTTCAAAAAATGAGGGTAGAAACAAAAATAATTATATTCTGGCTAAAATGATTTGTGTTCATGTGCAAAGGATAGCAGAATCCTCTGTTTGGGTTGAAAGTTTCAATTATTACACTATTTAGTTTCCAGTATTACGGCTATATAAGCAGACAACTTTAGCATTTTATGATTCCCATGAGTCAGGACTCCACCTAAAATGATTTTGTTCCTTTTCCTTTCTTTCTTGCTTTATTAGAATTGTATCTCTGTGCAATTGAAGAATCTTCTTGCCATATATATTTGTGTATACGGTCTTCATTTAGTCTCTCCATCGGTATCAACAAAAGAATGAAATATCTTTGATGTTTATGGCACATTCAAGAATTGTTTCAATCCTGCAGAAAAATCAAACAAGAAACACTAAATCTCCACCGTGAATCACATGAATAAAGCAAGTGGGACTAGAAAGGTTTGGTCTGGGGTGGGAGGGACCAACCTTCAATTCCTAAAATCTCAGTGCTTGTTGTTCTCAATCTGTCCATATCATTCATTAGGGTTCAAGATTTCTTGCCTTCCTGGCATGTGCAGTTTAGGGTTTTTGGTTGCAACAACAATTTTCAATACCTCTGTCACTAAAATGAACATAAAATATCCTGCTATTTTGTGTTCAACTAAATTCATTTATTAACTTTTAGGCTTAAATTTAATAAATTCTCACTCCAGCCTTTAGCTGATCAGATAAGGATGGAAATGCATATATGCTACTCATCGTGATATAAAGAAAGAAAGAAATGTGAGGTTTTGCTGATAATCTTCAATAATATACAAGTTTGGTTCTGTGCATGAAAGTTTTCCATGTGTAAGCTAGAAGAAGACGGATATGCATAAACAATTGGAATGAAGATGCTATGTGGCTAAGTATAGCTTCAATCTTTTATTGTCTTAATGTTCATAATCATGCCACAAGGCTTGCTTCATGTTTCTGATAGACTAGAAAACAGTATCACAGAAGAAAAAGAGCAAAAAAGGAAGGGAATGTAATACCTTTCTTTATCCAAGATAAAGCAGACGAATCGATAGCAATACAAACAAGAAAAGTTAAGAATCTTGCTTTCATACTTTCTGCATATGGTGGAATACAATAGGAAGTTCAAAAGTTGAACACCTCAAAATTCATTTCCTCCTTCCCAAATTGTTCTCTCCTTTTTTTTCTCTTTTGGTAGGGCCCCTTCAAGAATTTATTTCTTAATACATGGTGCTTATTTAATTTGAGGAATTTATCATACTGTATATGGAAATTTCTACCAGAAAATTCTCATGCGATCGATATTCTTCTTAAGGAATTGAATTATAAGTTGTTGCTTTTCTGTTCTCTGTGGATTATATTTTAGTCTTAAATATTGATTCTTGCCCTCGAATGTATATGGTAGAAGAAAATGGTGCATGAAATGTGCAGAAATGGTGCAATGTCGAAATTCTGTATTGAACAAACGGAAAAAAACTAGTGTTATGTATGTATATAATCATAAAGATAATTAATTTCATTAACAAAAGGGGGAACATATTACACACTAGCCAATGAAAGTTAAGAAAACACTTAACACAAACAACTACACATACTAACTCAGTACAATAGCACAGCAGACTACTAAATCAGGCCAATTTTTATTACTAGACAGTGAACTATAAGCAGTAAAATTTAAGATAAAGTCTGATATGGCTTGAGCATTTGAATGAGATTGCCACTTAGGTGCAGGGACATGATTTCATTGGTAGAACCCATGAGCTTTCCACCGATAAAAACAGCTGGTACAGGCGCAGAACACCCCATCCTCATGAGAGCTCTTTCCATTTCCCTGCCTTCAGGGTCTTGGTCAATCTCAAAAACCAGAGGGTCAACTCCAATACCTTGAAATAGTATTTTCACTGCATAACACATGCAACAAGAGCTCTTGCTGAATATCACTACTCCTTTCTCGGAGGCCAATCCCATCACCTTTTCCATGTTAACGATTTCTTGAAGAAAATGTTTCCTTAAATATCTAATATGCAAATGAGTCCTTTACCTTTTATTTTTCTTTCTTTCTTTTTCCTCGGAGTTTATTCAGAACCTCAAGACCATCAAACAGAATTCTGCTCGAATTCGATCCAATGGTACTGTAAATATGGAAGGGTCTTGAAAGGTAACTGGGTGGCTTGAGAGAAAAGGAATTTTAAAGCTCAAGGTTGTTTGAACTTATGCCCTATAATGCTCGAGTATTTATAGGGACAATATCCCGAGTAGTATTGAACTTATTTGTTTGAACAAGAACATTCAAAAGTAGAGTAACTTTACTACTTAGATGCCCAAATTGATGAAAGTTACTTTTAAAGAAAGTGACTACTGTGTACTCTAAACAAGTTGCAAAAGGAAAAAAAAAAATAGCCTCCTTGTATTCAATTTATCTCTCTGATTTTTCTGGTGGTGTATGGCTAACAGACTGTAAATTGTAACACCCATTTGATATTATGACTGTTTTCCTTACTTTTTTGCACTATTGAAGGATTAAAGCAATGTTTTTGACGGTGTTACATCGTACATACCAGTTACGCAGATTTTATGACAAGGCAAACAAACAAAAACTTGAAAGAATTTCTCGAAGGCTAGTCAATTTTTAGCAGATTCCCACAATCATCTTCTTTGAATCCTAATGTTGAAAGATTAGGAATGAGATGGCTTTCGGTGGCTGTGATTCTTTGTGTTGCGCCCACCAACTTGTGCAGGATTCCTTCTTGCTAGCACACAAGCATGTGACGGATGTGAGTCCTTATTCTATAAATTACTTCTGCAAACTACAAACAGTGCCCTCTCACATGTGTGGCTGAACAAGCTAAGTGCTTCCACGTGCACATTCGTAATGCAAATTCTTACAGTATTGCCAACTGCTTCTTCTTTGGACAAGCTCTCTCTCTCTCTCTCTCTCTCTCTCAAAGCATCAGATCAATTCTTCAGGATTTTATAATTAATCATCTTGGGGTATGTACTTTGTATATAAACATCTGCATAACAAACAAACTTATGGTTTAAGCAACTTATCCATTTCTTTATGTGCATATATTAAATTAATGTACAAACCAATTATATTATCTGTGTGTGTGTGTGTGTGTGTGTGTGTCATATTCGTATTAGCTTGTTCATATATATGATTAAAAAGCTGCATCGGAAAAGGTTTTGGCTTTTAGGATATGGAAGAATACATACGAGAGGCATAAAAAGTTCAAGAATCGCCTTTTTGCACTTTTCCTAAATTAATTAGCGAATATGTAAAAGGCTTAATTACCATTGGAAATGCTTAGAAGCTTGTAATGAGGCCATATGGGCGACAGAATCTAAAGATAAAGAACCCACCAACCGCTAAATTTACCTTTTCCTTGGACGTCCGAAAAGCCTATATAGAAAACCAGGGATTGAAAAAAAGAAATTAGAAAAAAGGCGCGAATTTTATCCACAACTATTTCCTACGAGTTGATGGTTGTGCAGAGGAAGTTCTGCTGACTGATGCAATTTTCAGGTATCACTTTAAGAAATAGATAAAACTTTTTCAGTTGGAATATTTTTAACTACTTGTCACCAAAGTGAAGTATTGCAGAAAACTTTATTCTGCATGTTAGACTAGCTAGTTCTAATCATTTTAGCAATGGTTACACTCTGACCCATTTATTTTCTTGTTCCACATCTTCCTTCTTAGTTCAAAATATAAATTTAAATTAAAAATTTGATATTATTTCTGCTAGTATTCTTAATTGAAAAAGAATTGACCTTGGATTCTGTTAATCATGATATTTAAGAATTGCGTTTATATTTCAATTTAATGCATGTTTATTCTTGATCTACAGGCAAACACGAACTAAGCTATAATTAACTCATCCAGAAAGATTAAATCTGCTCATATGTTATGGAAACTCTTTAATTGGCCTGTCTTGGCATACAGTGTAGTCAGGGAACTTCGAAGGGCAGAAAAAGAAGAAGAAGGAAAAAAAAAAGCAAAGCTGAAAGCTCTTAATACAACATTGTTCTCAACACTGTATTACAGCTATATATAACATATATATAGATATTCATGGCACTACAACAAAAACTTGAGTAGTACTAGGTTATTATTTGCAGAGAGCTCAGCTAGTTTTGTACTAGGAGCTAGAACCAGATAGCTTTAGCATCTATAAGCATTTGCTTCAATGAGCCATCCAAATGAAGGGATAAGACATCTTTCGCTGAACCTACATATTTTCCACCAATAAAAACAGCAGGGACTGAAGGATTACATCCTAGGCCTCTTAAAGCCCACTCCATTTCTCTCCCATTGACGTCGCGGTCGAGCTCATGAATCGCAGGGCTCGCACCAAGCTCATAAAAAAGTGTCTTGATGCTATGGCACATGCAACATGAACTCTTAGTAAAGATGACTGCAGCCCTAGTTGATGCCAAGTCTCTTACCCTATCCATTTCTTGAACTGATCACTAACAAATCACGAAAACAAAAGATAATTTTTTTCGCTATACAGTCAAGTTCTTTTGCTAAAAGAAAGGAAAAAAAAAAAGAAACTATGACTAATATTTCTTGGCGAAAGTCTGTAATAGGAAAGCTTATTTGTTTGTGTTGGGGTGAGCTACGGTGGAGTGTGAAGATTCATCAGGGCTTATTTATAAGGGTGTGGTGAGTGTGGTGGGGATTGCATTGTTTAATCCTTTGCGGGAAAAAAAAAATGTAGATAATTAAATAAAAAAAAAAAAAGTTCTTTGCAGATATTTGTTTGGATAAGAAAAATGCCTCTCATGATTTGTTTGACAGTGACTCTTTGTGCTATGAACAAGTTGCATATTATATGTAAAACACATTCAAATAATAAAATCTCTCTGGAATGTCCGTACATGCTGATTAACAGTTTTGGAATAAGAACAATTGCTTCATTAAGCATTTAATTAGCAGAAGGTGTTTATTATATATATGTATATGTACCACTTTCGGCTCCGGGAGGTGGCATCTTGGCCGAGATTGATTAAATATACATTCAAGATAATGATATATCTACAATAGTTTCTTCGTTTGGCATGCAATTAGATGGATGAGAATATATAATTGATATGCTTTTTCTTTATATCAGAACGATAATAATCTTCCAACATGAAGAATTTTAAGTACTTTATTAAAGAGAGAAGAAGAAGTTTTAAAACAAGTAATTGACTTAATAAATTTTCACATACGGTTTATGATATATATAATACACAGAAAATAGTTCAAAAAAGAAAAATAATCTCATAATATTTCTTAATAATCTCTTAGTATCCTTTTAATATATGCACATCTATCCCAATAATTATAAGATTCTAACACTCCACCTCAAGCTGGAGCGTACATGTCATATGCTCCTAGCTTGTTACAAATGTATTCAATACGAGGACCTCTAAGAGATGTTGTAAAGATATCTGCTGATCGTTTGAACTAACAAAAGAGGTAGAAATACATCCTGATTCAATCTTCCGTCTGATGAAGTGGCAATCTATCTCTATATGTTTTGTCCTTTCGTGAAACACTGGATTAGAAGCAATGTGAAGTGCTGCTTGATAATCACAGATTAACTTCATCTTTTTAATTTCTCCATATTTCAATTCTTAAAGAAGTTGCTTTAGTCAAATAAGTTCACACGTAGCTAGTGTCATGGCTCGATATTCTGCTTCTGCACTTGATCTAACTGCAATAGTTTGCTTTTTACTCTTCCAAGAAATCAAACTTCCTCCAATCAAAGCATAGTATCCTAAAGTAGACTGCCGATAAGAGGGAGAACCTGCCCAGTCTGCATCAGAATATCCAACATTTTGTGAGTGATCCCTATCTTCATACAATAAGCCTTGGCCAGGAGTTCCCTTAATATATCTCAGAATACGAATTACTACATCCCAATGGCTATCACATGAAGATTGAAGAAATTGGCTAACCACGCTTATTGCAAAAGATATGTCAGGTCGTGTGATTGTAAGATAGTTTATCTTACCAACTAATCTGCGATATCTACCAGGATCTTCTAATAACTCCCCCTGTTTAGAAATAAGTCTAACATTTGGGTCCATGGGAGTATCCACATGTTTACCATTTAACATACCAGTTTCTTCTAGCATATCCAACACATATTTCCTTTGAGAGATGCATATACCTGTCTTAGATTGAGCTACTTTGATCCCCAAGAAATACTTAAGATTTCCTAAATCTTTAATCTGATAGTGGCTAAACAAATGTTGTTTGAGCTGAGAAATCCCTTGATGATCATTACCTGTTATCACTATGTCATCAACATAAACCACTAGGTAGATACACTTGCTATGATCTCCATCTTCATGTCTATAAAATACTAAATGATCAGCTTCACTCTGGTTCATCCCAAATTATTTCACAATAGCACTGAATCTTCCAAACCGTGTCCTAGGAGATTGCTTAAACCATACAGAGATCGACGTAAATGACACATTAAGCTAGACTCCCCCTGAGCAACAAAACCAAATGGTTGCTCCATATAAACTTCCTTCGCCAACTCCCCATATAAAAAGGCATTCTTGATGTCAAGCTGATGAAAGGACCAATGATTTATAGTTGTTAGAGATATGAGAAGACAGACAGATGCAATCTTAGCCACATGAGGGAAGGTGTCACTATAATCAAGGCCATAAATCTGAGTGTATCCCTTTAACAACAAGATGAGCTTTAAGATGATCAATTTTGCCATCTGGACCAACCTTAACAGTATAAACCCAAACGACAACCAACAATACTTTTGTTAGTAGGTAATGGAACAAGATCCCAAGTTCCATTGGAATGAAGTGCAGTCATCTATTCCACCATAGCCTGACTCCACCCTGGATGTGATAATGCGTCACTCACAGTCTTAGGTATAGGGACATTAGACAAGCAGGAAACAAAAGCATAATATGAAGGAGATAAACGATGATAGCTCAAAAAATTATAAATGGGGTGTGGATTCCGTGTGGAACGAATACCTTTACGGAGGGCAATGGGAAGTGGAGCTTCCTCTGCTAATGGCATGACTGGTGTAGGAGGTGATATCGGTATAGGAGATGAGTCACCGAGTAATGTACCTGTATCATGAAGAGAATTAGTAGGAGGGTCAATTTGCAAAGGTCGACCGGAATAGACTTGGAGAGGGCGAGTGGTGGTTGGACCATGAAGAGAAAGAGTAGGGACAGGAAGAGTCGCAGAAGTAAGATCCTCGTTGACCGTGTGTTGTGAAAAATACGAAGAAGTCTAAAAAAATGTCACATCAGTAGTGACAAAGTATTTATGAGTGACCGGATCATAACACTTGTATTCTTTTTGCAGACGAGAATAACCTAAGAAGATACACTTGACTGATTTTGGTTGAAGTTTGTCTTTTCCTAGAGTATGATCAGGAACAAAATAGGTACAACCAAAAACTTGGAGAGGAAGACTATGAGAATTCTGATTTGGAAAAATAATAGAGTGAGGACTCTGATTATGCAGAACAGAAGAAGGCATGCGATTAATGAGAAAATAGGCAGTAAGAGTGGCATCCCCCCAAAAACGTAATGGGACATTATTACTAATAAGTAAGGTACGGGCTGTTTCAATGAGGTGCCTATTCTTTCTTTCAGCAACTCCATTCTGCTAAGGAGTATGAGCACAAGAAGATTGATGCATTATTCCCTGAGAAGACATAAATTGATTAAAAGTGCAAGAAAAATACTCTCTGGCATTATCACTACGTAATATTTTAATGGAAAGTCCAAACTTATTACGAATTTCAGCACAAAAAGTTTGGAAAATAGAAAATAATTCTGAATGATTTTTCATAAGAAACAACCAAGTACATCAAGAATAGTCATCAATAAAAGTGACAAAGTAACTAAAACCCAATGTGGAACTAACACGACTAGGACCCCATACATCTGAATGAACAACCTCAAACATGGTCGCAGCCCTATTATTGACACGCTTGGGAAAAGAGACACGAGTTTATTTTTCAAGTTGACACGACTCACGCTCAAGAGAAGATAATGTAGAAAGACTGAGAACTAATTATTTAAGCTTGATAAGATTGGGATGTCCGAAATGACGATGAAGGAGGTCAGCGGAAGCAGTGGAAGTAAGCACGACTGTGGTTTTAGGTGAGGAAAGATAGTACAATCCTTGTGACTCATATCCTACTCCAATCATTTTCCCCGTACGTCAGTCTTGCACAAAAACATAGTCAGCTATAAATGATACAATACAATTAAGCTGTTTGGTCAATTTGCTAATGGAGATCAAATTATATGGACATTTAGGAGTAAATAGTACTGAGGTTAGAGTAATTGAGGGAAGAGGTTGTGCTTCTCCAATTCCTTTAATTACAGTTTGAGAACCATTAACTAAAGTGACAGTAGATGTGTTTGAAGGAATAGAGAGAGTAGAGAAAAGAGTTTCATTACCAGAGATGTGATCAGAAGCACCAGAATCAAGCACCCAAGGATCAGGAACAGTGGATTTGGATAAACAAGCTACTGAATTACCATAATGAGAGATGGTAGATGACTGTTGTTTAGCTTGTTGTTTAGCTATCTAAAATTGTAAATACTCACTATAGTCTATCCTAGATAAGGTAATAGCACCAAATGTTTGATCAGGTAATGGCAGAAGTCCAACACCAGTATTCTGAGCCAAGTGAGTAATAGATTTGCCAGCATTGAAACAATGATTCTGTGATGGTTTACCATATAATTTCCAACAACTTTCCCGAGTATGACCAGACTTGTCACAATGAATACAGTGTTTGGATTTGTTAACTTTCCACTTTCGACTGTTATTCTGAATCGCAAATACAAATGCTTCCATATTTTGTGATGAAGCTGGGGTTATAGAGATGTGAAAGAGATAAGCAGAGACATCCTCCAAGGTGGAAATTACAGAACTTGTCAATATTTGATCTTGGACTGAACTAAGATCAAGTCGAAGACCTATGAGTGCCAAAATCATAACGAATTTATTTCTTTATTGTTCTTGTTTAGCAATACTTTTCGAGAAATGCATAAGGGAATTAAATTCATCAAGTAAGGTCTCAACTTGTCCAAGATAACTAGCCATATCCGACTGATTTTGCTATAAATTAACAATATCAACACCACTTTATATATTCGCTGTATATCATTGGTATATAGTGTCTTGGCTTTGGTCCACACCTTACAACAGGTTTTGCAGGATTGAAATAAAGAAAGCAACTTAGGCTTAAGAGAATGCCATAACAAACTACACAATTGTGCATAAATTTTAGACCATGCCGTCCTATCTTTTTCTGAAATATCAACAGCTATTTTACTTAAATAATCATTATACCCTTGTCCCATAAACCATAATTCAACAGAAGACGATCAAGAAACATAATTGCTATTACTTAGAAGCTTCACAGTAGTGATAATAGGTGGATTAGAGAAGAGTGGTTTAATTAGAGTACTGTTTGTCATTTTTTTTTTTTTTTTGGATTCGGGAGAAGGTTTTGTACCTAAATAGAGATAAAAAAGGGTTGTAAATACCTTAAGAGAGAGAGACAGTGCAGGGGGTGACCAAAAAAGTGATGGCTGGACTCAGGCGAACTAGTCGGAGGTGGTCGTTGAAGGAGAGGTCGTCGGAAAAGGGCTCACGGGCCGGCGTGTGTGACAGAGATAGAAACCTTTCGGCGGCGCGTGGCGGTCGACGGCGACGTTTTCGGTGATGAAATTTTGGGTCCTGGGTCGCCAGAAGCTGGGGAACTGATCTCCGGTTACTGTGAGATCCAACTCCTTCGAAATATCGGTGATTTCAAGGCGGCAGTAATATTGTCGTAACAGGTCAGAACTGAAGTCAGGTTTTTTTGTGTGAAAACAGGAGAATTTGCAAAAATAAGGAGATGAAAAATAATCAGACCACTAGGCTCTGATACCATGTGAAAGAGAGAAGAAGTTTTAAAACAAGCAATTAGCTTAATAAATTTTCATATATGATTTAGGGTATATATAATACACAGAAAATAGTTAAAAAAAAAGAAAATAATCTCATAATATCTCCTAGTATCCTTCTAATATATACACAATCTACCCCAATAATTACAAGATTCTAACAATATAATTGATATACTTTTTCTTTATATCAAAACGATAATAATCTTCCAACATGAAGAATTTGAAGTACTTTATTCTCGTATATATTAAATGTATAATGGAATGTCAAAGGCCCTCTCGACCATCCAATTCCTTTACTTGCTAAATATATACTGTGGCTTTCCTAAATATTCTTCCGCAAATTGAACTCTTAATGTTATCGAAATCATCAATGAGTATCTTCACATCATTTGACTGTAAAATTAAACTCATTTACATGTTTATATACTTCTTTTTTTTTTTTTAATTATTTTTTAAATTCAACTCCTAACTTTATAGAGATCATACGTAATTTTACAGAGAACATACATTAGAATTCAACAGGTTTTGTTTAATTATTTTCATTAACGATTAGAAAAAGGACTGAAGAGATTGCATGACGTATAGTTGAGTTAAAGCTGCTGAAAATATCAACTGGTTTTCTAGTGATATTTGCATGTCAATTTGGTCAACTGTCATTGTAGCATCTGTTGGCTGAAGTGGAATGAGTTAGAGTTTATCCAATTTTTTTCCAATTTTAATTTTCCCTATCCATAATATTGGTCCCCATATATCATTTTCATCATGGCAACAAAATTCATAGAAGGGTTTTTTTTTTTTTTTTTTTTTTTTAAAGCAAAAAATAATTAATTTATTACAAATCTAAAGGAGGAATATTCCCTGTGTAGTTGTTGCATTCACATTATTTCAAATGACATAGGTTTATGAAGACAAGAAAATATAACTATACAGTGGAGATTGTTTGTTTTTCTGTTCTGAACTCTGAGATCATCCATCTACAAGAAAATCAAGATTATATTCTGAGATTTCCTTTCCCTGTCAAATTGAAATTAAGGTAGTATCAACTTTTCTCATCTCTGGATGATAATTTTGTGGGTGTGGATAACAAATGGCCTTAGGAAAAAGGGAAAGGCCAACACAAGAAAGACAGTTGGTGGAATAAAAGCAGTTACTCGAATCTTTATAGTGAATAAGTGCATCTTCTTGCTTGTTCTGCCTCATCTCAAAAAATGTTCAAGAATCCTTATATTGAGTATCAGCGTCTCGAGAATATGCAGTATTCCTTGTTCTTCATGCACATGTCGGCCAATTTCGGTAGATTTAGTGATGACACGCAATTATTTCGACCTTTATATATGGTGAAACGTGTGCATCTACCATTTGCCATCACTTTGCTTTGTACGCCCACTTTCAATTTTCTTACTTTTCATTTTGTGTTTCTTTATTCCTGTGTTTATGGGTGGGAATGATGGTCACGCCTGAGTTGTTACGGATAATTTCCGTTTCTATTCTGGTTCTTCTTCCACTTGTACTGGTTGCCTGCATCTTACCTCAAAATTTTCTTGAAATTTATTTTATAAGCTGCGTGATTTTTTATTTTGTTTTACAAATCATTTCCTGTTTCAAATCATAAATTACTGATATGAATAGAAATTATCATTTCACTAATTATAAAGGCATTACCGCTTACGGTTAGGTTAAGAGATCATTTATATATATTCACCTGAAAATTACTGTTTTGATATTCATTATTACAAGACCAAGAGTAATTTCTTAGGTGAAAAAAAGAAAAAGAAAGAAACCTTCCATATATGATTGAAGGTGTGTGCATTAGAGCTAGCCCCATTTCCTGGAACAGATTGAAACGGAAGCCTCAAAGTGGGCACAAAGAAATTGACTCGGAGTTTGGTGGAATAAGTAGAGAAAGATGGATTGACATTGCAGTGAGATACTAAGACAGTCAAGCTATACCAGCCAAAACGTCTTCCTCTGACTTTTTCACTCTAAGGTATCAATTATGTTAGCAGAATGTCCAGTTCTTCGTCGATGTCTTATAGAGATATTCATTTTGGAAGTTGAAAGATTCCAAAGCTTCCATTGATGTGGCTTCCTGTGATTAAAGAGACAAATACTTCTTCAACACTTCCTGTGAAAAAAATTTAATAAATTTTGAACACTGCAACAACATCTCTAGGATACGTGTAGAATATATATTGGATATTTTAGAGTCACTTTCAAAAATTTTATAAATTTATTAATAAAAATTTTTAAATTGAAATATAATTTAATTGTATATCTTATCAAATTCAAGAATTAGTCGTGGCATTGATTTGAAATTCAAGAATTCATAAGGTTGGAAGAATCCGTATGTTACTAGTTTCTTTAGTTTTGTAGGGAATTAATATTTTTTTAAAAAAATATTAAAATTATCGATTTATCTTTAAATAAAAACAAGAGATGACGCCATCATTTTTAAAAATAATATTGATATTAAAGATTTAACTAATAATGTTAAATTAAAATATTAATATTCTTTATTATGGTTTAATTTTATTTGTCGTATCTCATATATACATGTTATCATATTATCATACCTCTATTTCAATTTGTAATATAAATATAAATAATTTTTAATTTTGTGCACAGTAGATTAAAAATGACTTGCTAACCTGCTGTGAGGGTGATGTGGCTATTTTCTAAAAATTAGTTTTACTTCAAAAGCTGATGTGGCAAATTATATTAGCTTTTGAAGAATTTTTTTAACTGCTGCTTCTCGATTCATTCGAGATTTCAATTTTTTTTTTTTATTTTGATCTTCATGTTTCTTGTTTTTCACTTGAATCCGAAATTTCCTTATACCCGTTTTGACCTTTTTTTTTTTTTTGAAATTTCATTGTTATATATTATCTTCAGGATTAGACAATTTCAATTTAATTATACAAGCAATTTGATTTTACTATTAAATCACTATTCTATTTTGATTTTGCAATTTTGAGTGATGGATTTTGATATTATTCATTCACTGTGCAACACGTGTGGGATCAAATATAAAAGGAAGAGAAAGTTATGTTGGATTTGGAAAAAGACCGAGTGAAGGAAAAAAAGAAACATGTCATGTTTGGAAGTAAAGGTAGCTATAACAAAAAGAAAAATAAAAAGGGTAATTAGAAAAAAAAAAAAAAAAGAAAAAGATAAAGGGTGATTAAAAAAAAGAGAAAATGAAAAAGAAAATTGAAAATTGCAATAAAGGACAATTTTTTTAAAAGAAAAGGAAATATGGAATTGGCTAATGTAGAAACACATATTGTATATAAAATTTAGCAACTCATTTTTAATATATTGTATATAAAATTAAAGATAATTTATATTTATATTATAAATTGAAATAGAAACACAATAATATGATAGCATATGTATCTGAGGTACAATAAGTGAAATTAAGTCGATTTATTATAAATTATTTTAATTTTAAATAAATTATATCTCCACTTCCAAAAAATTATTAAAGACTATTTAAGCTCTTGGGCTTGGGCTTGGGCATTTTCGTGGATACACACACAGCGAGCGCGTTAAGCATTAACTAAGGGGGAAAAAAGAACTAATTATTCTAAACGACATGTCAGTAGATTTTTTTTTTTTTTTTTTTTGTCTGTGAATTATCCTCATGACTACAGGTCGTTTAAGTGTAGCATAGTCCTCTCGTCCAACCAGGCACTATTGCAAGCGCTGCCCAAAGCCAATACTTTCTCTTTGACCCATCTCCTAATCTTAGGGACTGCAGAATCGAATTCGAGGCAGTCTATTGACACAATTTGACTGAACTGGAGGCGATTGGAGAAAATGACTTCGTTGACGCGTTCGGAGAACCAACCGTTGTGGAATTGAGAGATCGGTGCCTGGAGAAGAGCGTAGAGGATAACGAGAACATAAGAGAAGAAGACATCGGATTACAGTGGTCCTATGAGGTTGACCCACTAAATAAGGAAAATAAGTTTCTAAATGAGAAAATCTTCTCTTCAAGCTTGACGCCATTAGAGGTGTTACTTCCGTTTACAGTAGAATTCAATTACTTAAAAATTGCCTAGATTAATTAGGTTGTAAATCTGTAAAGCCCAAGGCCAATAGGCTGAACAGTGGGCATAAACCATGCTTTTGCCATAGGAGCCATCCTTAATCCGACGCCTTCTTACTTGGAGAATGAAGGGAGAATCTAAATTTGCCGTTGTGATCGGCCAGAAAGGGAGGAAGTATTAAATATTGTGAAAAAATCAGTAAATAGTTTTTAATTCAGCTATGCGCGATTGGGCTTAATTGGACTTAAAAATTAACGGCCCATTTAGCCCAAGGATATTCGTTGAGCGCCCGCAAGTTATGTAGATTTCACGCGTAAACCCTAAACGTAAAGATCTTCTCTGTGGCTCAGTCCTCTCCGAGGTTCGCTCTTTCTCTTTCATTTCGTCCTTCTTTTGCTGCAATTTTCTCCTTCATTTTCCCATTTGATATGGTGAGAAAGCTGACAGAAATAATAAGTAAAGACGTATATTTTTATTTTTCTTTTTTTTTATCTGTATATACGTGGCATGTGTATTTTGCTTAGTCACTGTTATTTAGCTTTTCAAATTGATTATTGATTTAGAGTTTTAATTTGATTTCTTATTGACTTGGCATGGTGGAAATCTGCTAGTAGAACATATTTGAATTCATTTTCTTCTTTGAAATTACTGGATTGGATGTGTTGTTTGCTTGCGTAATATAAGAACTTACGCTAGTTTCTTACTTTTTGTTCGTTGGATCACCTTTTGGGTAAATACAGTTAAGGTTATGCTATTCCGTGTTTTGCTATGCTGATATGATGATGGTAAAGCATGTCCTTATACTTGCCAAACTGAAGAAATTAGTTATTGATGCTCATGTCCTTTGTGTAAATTTATTTTGCTTCTATGAAATCGATTCGAGTGTGTCTGATGCTTTGTTAGTGATAACTAGTTAAGTGTCAAGCAACTATTGTAGAATACATGCTAGATGAAAGGCAGCTGGTACTGAGAAGTTGAAAGTCAATATAAAATGTTTGCCTTTTTAGAATCACTTAGTTTCATTATATGTACTAAATGTTTGAAATGCCTTCTTCTTTAATTATTTGATTTTCCTTCTTCCGCCCTTTTGCTTCTTCCTTTTCAAACATGCTGATTTTGGGACGTATATAGGCCCTAAGTTATTCCTATCTTGATTCAGGTTTTCAACTAATGGAAACACTGGAGGAAATAGAGGAGAAACCATCCAACGGCTTCCAAGAAAATGCATCTCAAGAAAAGCAAGAAACTCGTGATGAAATGCTATCTAGGCATAGGTAAACAAATTTGTTTTTGATCTATATAATCATTGCTTCTTCACCTAATTATATGAGCATTTTGTCTGGATTAGTTTGATACTACATTGGAGAAAATGCCCATTCCGTGGTAACTAGATATATTCATTAATTTTCAATAGCATCCTAATGAGGTTAATTGGAAAAATCTTCTAATACCTCTTCAAACAGTCAAGACTGTTCGTGAAAGCAACTTTATGGCTGACCCTTTTACCATCTAGGGTATGCAGAGGAAAAGAAGGCTGGGTTGTTGGTTTTAGGCTTGTCTTAATCTTGCTTAGGCTCCACTTTTAGCAGGAGGTGATGAAGGATTTTGTTTTATACTTCAATTCAGAAAATCTTGCAACTCTACTTTTTGCTGTCTGTTCATGGTGAGAAATATGGGCTTTTCTTTTTTTTGAATGAAGTGATCTAGGTCAGATTGATTTAGCTGAAGGCTTCAATTGAAGATGTGCTTGATATGCTAAATCTTACAAATTTGTTTTTTATTAAATCATTTATTCAATTTGGATAGATTCTTATTGAGGTTTGTGTTTTAAAAATTATGCATGCAGGAAGGAGATAGCACAGCTGCAGAACAAAGAAATTGAACTGAAAAAGGCTGCAGCAAAAGGCAGCAAGGCTGAACAAAAAGCTAAGAAGAAGCAGGTTGAAGAGCAGATATCTGAGCTTTCGACTAAACTAAAAGAAAAGCATGCTGAAGAACTTGCTTTATTAGGATATAGCACCAGCAACGGGAATGAGAAAAGCAAACTTGACAATTTGGTGAAGGCCATTGCTGGTGTTTCTGTTACCAACGAACCAGAAAATGCTAGGATCAGCAAGAGTGCAAAGAGGCGGGGAAAAAGAGCTCAGCAAGAAGCAGAAAGAGAGCAAAGAATTCAAGAAGAGCAGAGCAACCTTGTAAGTGATCGGATGATTGAAAATGAGAAATTGAAAGAAAAGCTTGAACCCCTTGGTTTAACAGTTAATGAAATAAAGCCAGATGGGCACTGCCTCTACCGAGCCATTGAAGATCAGCTAGCTCTCCTTTCTGGAGGTCCTTCTCCCTATACTTACCAAGACCTTCGCAAAATGGTGGCTGCTTATATGAGAGAACATGCATCAGAGTTCCTTCCGTTTTTCTTGTCAGAAAATATGATAGAAGGAGACTGCGGTAATTCACTAACTGATGTATTTGAAAATTACTGCAAAGAAGTGGAGTCTACATCCGCCTGGGGTGGACAACTTGAGCTTGGCGCTTTAACTCACTGTCTCAAGAAATCTATAAAGATATTTTCAGGATCCTTCCCGGATGTGGAGATGGGGAAAGAGTACAAATCAGATGGTGGTTCGGGTTCATCCAATGGAAGCATATTGCTGTCGTATCACAAACATGCATTTGGTCTCGGGGAGCATTATAACTCAGTGGTGCCAAATTGATCAGGTAGAAAACATTATATCTCCTTCAAACAGTTACATTTTGCAATGCAGGTTCACTATTCTGTGCTGTTGTGAGAGACAAAGACAATTTGGAGCATTAGATTTAAATATTAAAGCTGCATTTGCATAACAGTGACATGCAGAAATTTTCAGGTAAGAGTCCAAAATGCTAGAGAACACGCCAAGACAATGGTTATGTTCACCCGTTTTAGCTGTTGAATACAAATCGAAGAATCAAGAATTTATTGCCTTTTATATAAATATACAGTTTCTGATAAATGATAATATAAGATTTTAGTGGTTGTAAGTAATTTTGTGTGATGTAGGTAAAATACATCGATGAGTAGATTCATGTTCATGTCGACCCAAGTGGCTATCTAAAAAAATAACATTTTACTCGATCCCGTTTAGGGCATTCTTGAGAGCCTATAGCATTGGGGTTCGATTGTCGCAGCTAAAGTTACGGCTTATTGCATAGTACAAATGTTGGAGCGATTCTGAAGAAATTTTGGGTTTATGACATCCAGTATTTCCTTTTTGTTTTCCCGTGCGGGCCTTGAGATCCGGATTTCTTTTGGGGAATTTTTGGACTAAAGAAGTAAAGATTTTAAAATTAATGAAATTTGTAAAAATTCATTGTTTTATATAAATATAAAATCCATTAATTTTAACCCCTGTTTTTTGGGTAAGCAAAACGGCAATTCTAAGGATTTCTCATTTAGTAAAATGAGATGTTTGGACCATTCTCTTATGTGAGATTCTAAAATCTATAATAATGAGTAGTACGAATTTTGTACTTTCTGTAATGTTAAGAAGTTCTTCACTAAAATTCAAAATCTCCAAAATTTGAGAATTATTATTTTCTTGTTGCCCAATTGCCAAGTACTTCAAAAGCTTCTTTAGAACAAAGAGAAACCATGCAAGGAGATCTTTATTTCTGTTTTAATTTTTTTTTCTGCTAAAAACCAAACATAAATGTTAAAGAAAGATTATAAAATTATCGTCGTGTTAATTGGAATAATAAGCGATTTATTTATATATATATTGTTTTTTTTGAAGGAATTGCAAATATGTGCAACAAACGTTAAAAAATAAAAAAAAAAAAAAAAAAAACTGGTAAGTGATAAAGTTACTAAACTTCCCTTTAACTGAGGCTTAGTTATCCATGAGATGGATGACACAAGTGTGAAAGTGAAACCTATGGTATGACAGAAATAAAAAATGATCACATCATGCATAAAGACGAGATGGATGGAATGAATAGTTATTAACCAAACCACGTGTTCGACTAAAGTTAGAAAACAACTGCTCAAAGATAAATATATGCTCATATCCACCCACTCCCTGCTACGAATTTTTTGACATTGAAATTCCTTCCTTCAAATATATATATATATATATTACCCTTTAATCACAATTACTCAGATTTCGGGAATATATTATTTAAATTTCGAGTAATCTTAACTTGTATTGTGTGTTCCAGTTGTTTTTGTATCAAAATTATGTATTAAAAAGCTAAACATACAATTTTAGTTGCGACTAAGGAACCTTAACCCAATCCCATGCAATGCGATGCAATGCAAATATGTTATGCGAGGAACCGACCTCGATTGCCCGCTCTGCTTTATATCCTTGTTCTAGATAGATGGATAGACATGTATATATCCAAAGTTAAATTCCTCTTTCACTTTACCTATTCTTTCTCCTTTTTTGTTGTCTCTCTGTACCTCACTTTCTTTCCATATTATATTTAAATATCTATTCCATATAATCTCGCATCAAATAAAAATTAATTTACGCTCAAATCAGTATAAAATCACTGCAAAAAGCATCATTTCTGTGAGCGTCTTCTTAACGAGCATATTCTATTTTAAAAAGGACGATATTTAATGACGAGTATCATCTCTAATACAAGAAGTAAGTTGTCCATACACAGAGGATATCAGTCGTACTCAAGATTAATGATAATAATTGTTTTTAATATACGAAATCATTACATCATTCATATCAAAATTTATGACAACACTTGTCATTAGATAGAGATAAAAGTTATTTCATCTCCTATATAAAATATCAATCGTATTTATCTGAAGTATCGGAAGTGTAAATTATCTTAATTTTTAATTAAAATATCGTAATAAATATAATTAAATTTGTCTGTGGGTTGGTATTATATGATTTCAATTAGTAGTGTTATGAATATTCATATGCAGGACAATAAATGTAAATTCAGAAAAGATAAAGATGAAGTGGCCCTTGGCTTTGTCATGAGCCGTTTAATACATACAAGGAGATCGTACGTGTGTGTACGTACCCTTTTTTTTTTTTTTTTTTTTCCGGGTGTATAAGTAACAGGAAAGAAATGAAGACGACAATATCTCTATCTGATTATGATATATATGCTTGCCTATGATTCCTTCCAGATACATGAATAAGTTCTACACTCTTCTGATCACTCTCTCACCAGATAAAAAAAGAAAAAGATATGCTGCCTTTTATTCTCATGTGCGTGATCCAACTTGGTGACACCTCAGAAGAGTTGAAGATCAAAAATACAAATGCTATTGATCGAAAGATTTCGTTTTACGAGTCAAGAATATATATTTCAGCGTTTTTCTGTTCTTTTTCAAATGCAGAATATTGAATTTTCTTAACTGATTAAAGGAAGAGTTGTGCCTTCGTTTGTTGATCACCAATTACGTTTCAAGAACGTGTTTAAATCTCTCTTCTTGATGCTATGATTCAACAAAGCTACGTATACATGGTTTCGTCATTATCAATGAATGGTTCTGATGAAATCACATCTTCAGCACTTAATTATATTTTATTTTATGAGTTAAATGGGAAAATCTAGAAAGGGAATTACTAACTTTAAGAATCCTGGATGTTGGTATTAGTGCTGTTAAGTGTTAACACTGAAAGCAAAGAAAAGGCAAAGGCAGGTAGCCGTATATTCGAGTGCTTAATTAATTTTAAGCCATGCAGTGGTTGATTAGCAGTTTTATTACTGTTAATAAAGAGTATTAACCCAGTAATTTAATTAAAGGAAAAAATAGATAATATTATTCTATTAGCCCTTTGGACGATCGTGAAGAAAAAGTCAGTTGAGACACAGAAATTGTAGATAGGTTGTCTCTTGGAGAAAAATATATATATCCGTACAATGAAGCGCAAAGCATCTTTGCTTTCCAAAATTCAACTTTTGCTCGACCTGTCACCTTTCGGTTTTTCTTGCATTCAACTTATGCGAATCTCTTATTGTTGTGCCATTTTAAACATAAAAAACAACAGAAAAGCTATCAATTGGATAAACCCAAATTCTCTTTGCACCTCCACAGATATGCTTCTTACTTACATATATATGTAGTTTTCTTTTCCCTTTGAGAGTGATTTCTGAGAGATCTCCAGAAGACACAACCCAATCTTTGAAATTTCTCATACTTACCCATAACTTAAATTTGACTGTAGATTGGATAGCAAATTGAATTTCTCTTTGCAACTATATATCAGCTACAAGCTTTCCTGATTTTTTTTTTTTTTTTAAAAAAAAAAAATCGATTATGACATTAATTATAATTAATTGCTACTTAGTCAAATGAATGTGTTTCAAGATTATATACACTGAGCAGGTATTATTTTATTTCAAAATAACCAAAAATTATCTGTACAAAAATACGAGAGAGAAAAGAATTATTTGTATGGTGATAGTTCAGAGAAAAAAAAATAAAAGAAGGAGAAAAATCAAGAATAGTCACAAACGATAGGAATAGATTATTATTTAGGACATAAGTGTCCTTAAGGAATCTGTAGATTTTCCTATGGTCACATTTTTGCATGTCAATTAATTAATGAAAAGGAAATGTCTATATCGAGTAAGTAATCATCAAGAGCATACGTTAAGGGAATCAAAATTCGTGACACACGTTTACATTTTATTTTATTTTGTTTTGGCAGCCGATATTCTGCATATCACGAACAAAGTCATTTTTCTTTTTCTTTTCTTTTCTTTTAAAAAATAAATAATTTAAAAAAAAAAAAAAAGAAATCCAAATTCTACCATTATAAATACATCTAAAAGGGCATCAACTCTCCCATCAACCAGCAAAATTCAAAACCCTTCTACTACTTCCTTCTTCTTCTCTCAGCAAAATATTTTTATCTGCAACTAAAAGGTTGAAAGCCAAGGCATGGAGGGAGTGACAAGATTGGTTGGTGATAGGCCATTGGTGATCTTTAGCAAGAGCACATGTGACATGTGTCACTCTATCAAGACATTGTTACATGGATTTGGTGCAAACCCTACAATTTATGAGGTGGATCAAATTGCAAATGGGCAGCAAATTGAAAGAGCATTGCAGCAATTAGGATGTCAGAACTTACCAGCTGTGTTCATAGGAGGTGAGTGTGTGGGTGGTGATAGGCAGGTGATGAGCCTTTTGCTCAAGAACCAGTTGGGACCGTTGCTCAAGAGGGCTGGAGCCATTTGGGTCTGGAATGACTAGTCCTTTCTTTTCTTAATCATCACCAACCCTAGCCACTTTTACTATATATACATGCATTAACATATAATTATAATAATATATAGCATGCATAAATTGTCGATCGAGAGCAGGGTTAGATGTACTTCTTTAACTTGTGACATATGAAGTTTGTTTTAGCCCTATGTATACATATATATATATATATATATATATAGGGTAAATTAATTAAGGTATGCCTTACTCCTTTAATGTTAGCTAATAGCTAAGTTCTTGGCTTCTTGGGTGTAATTGTAATACCTATTTTGCTGATGATAAATAAAATTAGTGGCCTTTATTAATATTTATTTATGCTGCATTTTGATTAACTGTTAATCATTGTCTGTATCCATTTTGTGAAGGCAATGGAGAGTTATAGTTGCTAATTTATCATATTGAGGCAAGTCAAAAGGTTTCGTTGCTAATCTTACCTACCTCATTGATGGAGAATAATTTTGGAATATAGAATGGCTACCACATAATAAGAAACCATTGTGACTTTAGAATATAATTTACTCAATCAAATTATAAATTTTCTTTTTGTCGAAATAAATTAAGAAAAGATCAAAATTGTGTTGGGTCAATTTGAAAGTTCAAACTCAAAAAATATGTTTGTCAAGAACTATATATATATATATATTAAAGAAAAGCACGTGATGAGGAAAAAGAATAAAATAAGGGCTTCATAATCTAAAATAAATACAGGAAGATGCCTCACTAATCACTCATATTGAAATTCTTGTTGACAACGATAGTGATGATCAACCAACTGGTTTAGAGAATATATTTTTTTTTTCTTTATCTCTAATTCATTATCAGAATATTTATAAGATAACAGACAAATGATTCTGTTGTGTGCTTTCATTGAAACCACTCAGATTTGGTGCTTATATATTTCAAACATCAACTTTTTCTAGTTTTTCTGCAACTTGAGGAATTGAAATTTATAGGAAATAGTTAGTATATGGGTAAAACGATATAATACATATATAGACCAAACATACGGAGGTTGGATTAATGTTAACAGTTCAAATCCTTTTTTATGTTGGATTGGTGTAAATTAATTCCCAGTTGGAGTAGGATAATAAGATTGATTTGTATAAAACCAAAACCATGGAATACTTTTCTTTCTTGTTTTGTTTTACATTAGACAAGCACAAACTGAACAAAGAGAAGATGCCAAAGAATAAAGGAAAAGGAGGCAAGAACTGCAAGAAGGGAAGAAGTCGAACGAGGAGAAGGATGATAAGCGAGAGCTGATATTCAAAGAGGAAGGTCAAGAGTACGCTCAAGTTCTCTGTATGTTAGCCAATGGCCGACTGGAAGCCGTGTGCGATGACGGCGTCAAGCGGCTCTGTCACATTCGAGGCAAAATGCACAAGAAGGTCTGGATAAACGCCGGTGATACCATTCTTATCGGCCTTAGGGATTACCAGGATGATAAATCTGACGTCATCCTCAAATATATGGCTGATTCAAGGCTTACGGCGAGTTGTCTGATAATGTCAAGTTGAACGCTGGGATTGATGATGAGGATGCCGATGCTGGCGACGATTACTTCAAGTTTGAGATTGAAGATGATGAACAGAATATTGACAAGATTTAAGGCTGTCTTTTTCTTTTTTAACGTAGTTCGTTCTTTTTTTTTTTTCCGGATAAAATTTCAATTATTATATATTTAAAACTAATTAATAGTTTTAACAAAGAGGAGGTATTGTTTGATGTCCTGTGTGCAGTGCAGTATGTTTTTAGTCTTTTCTTCAAAATAAAAAATATTTAAGAACAATTCAAATTTTTTAAATTAAAAATTAACGCTATATATCTGAATATATTAACGCTAGAGTGATTATTGTATTTGAATATAGAAAGAAAATAAAATTATTTTCCCTCTACTAATTTCTAATTTACTTTTTTGTCCTTGAAAATTTTCAAAGAAACACGTCTTATTTCCCTCCTCTCTTTCAAGTAAAGGAAAATACTAATATTTTATTATTTCAGGATGGATCTAATTGTAAATTTACCAACATTTCAGGTTTTAAGATTTCTTCAAGGAAAAATCTTCAATTTTTCCCTCTACTTCTCATCTTCTCCAAATAACCACAATTGTTGACACCGTCCCTTATTATTTTCTTTCTTATCATATTTTCCCAATATCCAAACATTTCTTTCCTTCCTTGTTCCTGCTAGGCTATGGCTTGAAAAACATCACTTGGAACATATGTATATACTCTAAATTTGCACTCTTTAGTCTGCCTTTGTAGGCTGGCCACAGAGGACATTAATCATTTCAGCCGAAGCAAAGAATGGTTAAAATCAACGATGAACGAAATTTCTTTCGTAGTTGGGAAAAAAAAGGATGGATGCCATTTCACTTTTCTTGAATTGATGGTTAAAATTAGCTCCCACCAACCTTTAACTTTGAAACTAAATCTAATAATTAACTATTTTCCAACATGTGTCGTTGACTAAAAAAGTTGTTTAAGCTTTAATTAAATGGTAATTAGGGATCCTAATCTTAATTAATTCATAGCTAGTCTTGGACCCTTTCAGGGGAATTCATACGAGCCACTCGATAACCCACCATTGGATGCCTACACATAAAAAAAATGATACACTTTTCCATCAAAAAATGGAATAATTAACGTGATGATAATAATATAGTAATTAATTAATTAGCACTAAACCTCCCTCTCCGATGAGCATATTTTTTGAGTATCTCTTGTGCACACTGTCGAGAAGAAGAAACAGATGATATTCGGTGGGGTTCAAATGTATATCTTCATCTGCTTCTCTTCTTGTACGGACTTTGTAATCTTGCCTGCAACTAAGGGCCAGTTGTTATTTCCTTCGAAAGTAAAAAAAAAAAAAGGAAAGAAAGAAAAAATCTTTGTCCTGAGAGCTTTCGGTTTTCTTGAATTGGGCTTAAGGCGAATCTTGCCATAGGCAAGAACGAGAAAGTGCTTCCCAATTGGATAAACCCTGTTCTTTCTCCAACTCAGCAGATGCTCAAAAATGGATAGAAAAGAAAACGCAGGTTCTCTTCTCTTTGATGTTGAAAACAGTAGGAAAAATTCTAATTAACCAGAATTGTTACCTTGATTTAGCCATATGAGCAGCTAAGCTGCTTATTTTGGTAAGCCGCAGTGAGATGTAATGTAATATAATTAAATGTACGTCTAGTATAATCTATAATGTTTATATTACCATTACAAATACATTTATTACAATACCTTAAGACAGAACCAAATTACCATATGATTTGAATAAACAACTACAAGAAATAGCATAACATGGGACATTTTTACGAGATAACAATGTTCTATTATGCAACTTGACATTCAGAAAGAAAAAAAAAAGGAAAGAAAGGAAAAAAAAATTGTGATAGACAAGTCTTGATCAGGCAATCATGAAAGCTAATAAGGGAATCTGTTGACACGTCTCTAGACCAGTTTATTCTTTTCGTTCTTGGTTGATATTCTATTCTGGAATTGCACTGTCCATTGTCCACTTCTCTAAAATCTCCTGTATAAATAGACCTCATAGTTGTGAAAGTTCCTCACAGCCAGAACAAGAAAAGAAATACTCTAAAAAAATTGACATCGTCAATTTTTAGTCTTTCAATTAGCAGCAATGGAAATGGTGAACAGGATGGTTAAGGAAAAGCCAGTAGTGATATTCAGCAAGAGTTCTTGTTGCATGAGTCACTCTATTAAGTCATTAATTTGTGGATTTGGAGCAAATCCAACAGTTTATGAGCTTGACAGAATCCCAAATGGCCAACAAATTGAAAGGGCACTGGTGCAGCAGCTTGGGTGTCAACCAAGTGTACCAGCTGTTTTTATAGGCCAAAAGTTTGTTGGTGGTGAAAAACAGGTTATGAGCCTTCATGTCCAAAACCAGCTCATTCCATGGCTTATGGATGCTGGAGCTTTATGGATTTAGTTTCAATATATCTACTGATGCCAAACAAGCTTAAATAATTTTTTTTTTTTTTCTTTCTTTTTCCCCTTTAGCTTTGTCTGGTTTTTGTTACTTAAACCAGCTCAAAATCTCTGTTCACTTGGGCTTTTTCGCATCGGCAGGATTATACTCCATTCTGTAACTTATAAGTTCATGAGCCTGTGTTTTAATTCACTTTCAGTTGTTATATCCTTTATTATTACATATGTATACTACTACTTATATCCTCAACTGAATGTTAAATCTCTGTTTATTATTACATATGTATAATACCCAAAAACTTAAATTTTACAGGAGACATTAAGAAAAGAGTTGCTCTGCAGAATTTGAGTATAAATGTCAGAAAAAAAATCATTGAACTCTTCCTTTCGGATTTGCAGATTTAATTGAGAAATTTCACAAACTGCAGGAAAATTCTGATTTCTCCATATTCTTGTTAAGTGATGCATCAAATGACAGCAACTGGGAAAAACGTGTTACTTGCAAATTTGTTTGAATCCTCACATCAAGCACAAACAACAAAATGAAGCTGCATCGATCCATGGGAGTTCTGTTATCTGAATCTCAACTTGCCTGTCAGAGAATAATCTATGTTTTGAGTGCCAGCCAAAGGAAGGGAGAATTAAACTAATCTTTCGAAAGCTAACAAAAGTCGCATCGTCTTTTTAAGGCCGGATAAGTCACATTCTTTTGGATTCTGATATTTATTTCTCTGCTATGATTGGAAGGGCAATTGTTAGAGAATTGTCTCTTTTCTCCATCTCCACCAAGAAAATGCAACTCAACCACCTTCCTAGCATTGGAATTTCATCCATTTGCATCATATCTAGAAAAAGCATTCTAAAATTCATCCACCAATCAATCAATTATGCAATGATATGCACAGTAGGATTGAAAATCCGTAAATAGATTAAATCAATCAAATCCCACTTCATGTTTATTGGTGAAAACAAAGACAGACTTGATTTCTGGAGCTGAAATCTGCCATGTTCAAGAATATATGAAACTTTCAAGAAGCATTCAAAGCAGCTTCAGAACAGCTATCGTATCACTAAAACAAACAGCAAACTTAAACAAAATAACCACAAACAGGAGTATAGAACTATTACAAAGCATGCACTAAAGCGATCATTTTAAGACCAAATTAAAAGTGTTAAAACATTCTCATCATGATCAATAAACAGCGACCTTACATGTAAATCCACCGCCTTCATGCAATCAGCCATTGTTGTTCATATTTTCATGATCATCGGAAAAGTGACTTGACTGACACTAAATGAAAAATGCCCCAAAATTACAATCATAACGAAAGAACAATAACAGAGCATGACAAGCAATCCAACAAAATCCAGAAAGCAAATATTTTAATTTCTATCGTCCCTGGATAGCAATGCAGAAGGTAATTCTTCACTTTTGAATGAACTCTTTCAGAATGTCACTTCTCTGCTCTAGCTTTGCATTTCTTCGCCAATTCTCAACAGCCCTCGATACAGTGGCATTTGCCTCCTGTATCTCCTCAGCAGAGAACTTGTGCTCCACTATTCCCAAAGGTCCAGGCTGCAGTACCTTAACCACAGTTTCCATCTCTTGCTCAAGCTGCCTGTGCAATAGAAAACAGTAAGTAATCTAAAGCAAAGAAAGAGAATAACATAAAAGAAATAATAGTACAACCAAGTAATACAAATCAAAAGCGCACACAAAAAAAAAAAAACAAACATTTAAAAAAAAATTAAACAAAAACAGTTAAATTAATCGATCTACAAATATTCTCCATTAAGATTCCTCTAGACTGAGCCCTGCAAGAAACCGATAGCAACCTCCAACTTATAATTCTGCTATTACAGTGTATAATCTATACTTGCTGAAGAGGGGAAAAGAGCATTCAATTTCTTAATTAGCATTAAACAAATTTAAAGAGATAACCCTAATTGGGAAAAACTAAACACTAGTAAGAAGTGCCATAGGCAAAAATTTTCACCTGAAGATTCTTGAAAACGACAACGCATTCCCCAGTCCAGAGAAAGATATGCGCATCTCGCTCGTCTCGTTGTGGTGAGCCCAGAGGCAGAACTAGATGTTTGCTTCAATGTTCAAAGGTGGGCTCACGGAAACGATGATGTTCTTGGCTTCTCAGAAAGGCAGGGCAGATACAGTGGAAAATTTTAGAAGAAATCGACTGAGTCTGGAGACCTTACCCACAAACTTTTTGGGAGTTCATATATATATAAAATTATTTATGTTCGGTGTTCAATAATATTGATCATTCATTCAAATATCAAATTATCATTAAGAGTTTGTCGTTTTGTTTGGTATTGCGACATTTCTTTCTTTTCTTTTTTTTCTCATTGCTTTTTATTTTGTTTTCAAATGATAAAATAAATTTTTAGATTTTTTTTAAAAGAAGAGATGAAAAATTGAGAAAGAAATGAATGTACCTATCTATCACTAATGCAAGAAATCAAGAGTTCAAATTCAGAAATCTATAATTGTTGTAAGTCAGAGCTGAAAAAACAAAAACATGGCAACTCAAATTCTAACACTCCAAATTCCAAAGCCCACCAAGCTGACATTAGACATACAATTTAGAAGACTTAAATCACACTACACTTGCTATACTATACACTCTTTCTTTTAAAAAAAGTTACTATTATTGTACACACGATAATCAATTTACAGTCAGGAAACTGAGTGACGCCTTCTTTTCTGAAACAAGAATCTTGTTTCTGAATTAGCTTTTCCTCCTATAGGCTTAAGACCATTAATTCTGAATAAAGAATTGAGCTTGCTTAATTTTTTTGTGAATGATTTGAATATCTTATTTGCAGGATGAGACTTTACAAGTTCTTGTTTCATAGACACATGGTCTTTTTCAAGATCAGTAAGTCTCATTCTCATTCTTGCAACTTCAAGCTTCAATTCTCTGTTCTCTCTTCTAACAGATGCATAGTTGTCTCTAGGGGAGATAGCCCCACTTCCTGCTCCGCTGCTTGATCTTTGAGGGAACTGACCATTTATTGCCCCAAAAAAGAATTGATTGTGCCCTCCATTCATCGCATTTCGTAGCCTTATCTGCTCAAAGTATAGCACTTGTACTGCCATCTGCACCGGCAGCCTTTCATTTTGTGCAGCATGGCTGCAGGCTTCCTGAGATAATTTTTGACAGTCTATAGTCTTGCACAGTCTGTACCTCTCAGAATCTTTAATGTTTGGATGAACCTGTAAATAGATGTCTAAGATCATTTGATACTTGCTGCTGAATTAGTAATTAACAAGAATTTTTAACAGTATCCTGATGATACTGTCAAATATTAATAAGAAGATGAAGTTGCTAACCTTTAGGAAGATGTCGGCAGCTCTGTACAATCCATCACTGACTATACGAGCATGGTCTGGAAGTAGTTCCGCTAGTGCTATGAACTTTGATGGCATCAAGTTTGAGTCTAGTGCAACTTCTGCAAGATAGGTGTCTAGTAATTTTGATACCTTAAGGATTGAGCTTTGCTTAGGAGATCCAGGACTGTCAAAATCATAAATCATCTCACTCTCATCACGCAAGTGATTGTCCTCTTCATCATCCTCATCCAAGTTGAGAAACATGGAAAAGATTCTCAATATTGAATCTGTATCATACATAGTGACATGGGTATTTCCATGTGAATTTGCAGGAATTAGAATGTCTTCAAGAATTGCTTGATCTAGTTGAAGACCAATCCTTCTTTCTAAATCAGATCTACAAGAGGTAGTTGCTGATGCTGCTATTGCTGTTTTCAACAAACTTGAAAGAAAAGCCATTGGAACGGTACACTTTCTCGATTGGGTCGGTAGCAAGCTAACAATTGCTTCTACAATGACCCTTTGTTTCTTCTGCAACTCCAAATCCAAAAGACTTCCTTTAACCAAATGAGGATCTCTTACAACAAGGCCTTGAAGAGAATTATGAGCATAATTTATCAAAATTTTGCTGATCATATCCTGTTTTAGACCCTTAGATTTCACTGCAGATAAAACTCGTTGGAAGAAATCAAGATTTAGCACTGTAAGTGATTTTCCCCACCAATCTGATGGTGTTTCTGGTTCTATACTTGCTTGTTTAGCTGGGAAGTTATGGTCAAGCTTTAGTAAGCCAGAAGTGAGCTGCTCTTTGCATGCATTGCTTGCAATTGCATTTACAAGCCTACTTACCAGGTTTAACTCTTCTGACATAGGCAAGAGTGCTTCGCAACGATGAAGGACAGCTATTGAAATTGATATGTTTGGTAGAACCATCTCCTTTAGATAAGATTCAGCTCGGGCTTCCAGATTTTTTTCTGCAAAGTCTTCTGTCATTTCTAGGAAATGTGCTGCACATGATAGCATAGCAACATTTGATACTGTAATTTCCACATTTACACCATAGCAGAACTTTGCTGCTAACTCAAAGGCTTCTGCTCCACCTGGAACTGCAGCTATATTTATGCGCGAAACTTTTGAATCTTTTGCTTCCAACAACAGTTTCCGGATTCTTCCACTCCGAGAAACTAGTGGAAACTGCAAAAACCATATAATTAAAGTTCTTCTCTTTCTTTAAAACGTTTATTCATTTGCTTACACATATCTTCTCAAGAAATAGATTCTGCATACCTTGTGAAGTGCAAAGCTAGATGCTCCAATTTCAACCGCGAGATCACTAGAAACGTCAGAAATCGGCCTGCAAGATGGTAGAATGATTGAAGTGGAACTGCAAAGGGACAAGAAAATTCCAAAATAAAAAAGGAAATAATTGATGCATACATGTTAGTTAGAGCCAATAATTTAGAGACCATATAAGAAGTCCTACTGCAGACCTCGACTCCCATTTTTGAAACCATTGATTTCAAAACAAGATTCACTTAAAAAGAAGTTCTCTCTGTCCGTACACCACACAATACATTTTAAAAGGCTACGTAGTTGCATCTACTACAAACCATAAGACATACCATCTCCAGCATATGGACAATGTGATCCTTCTTGATTTTCTGAATTGACACGGATGGCCCAGATAGAAAAATGACAACTCAATTATTACAAAATGAGTAGCCAAACAGTAAGTTAGGCAATAAGGCAATATTTCCTAACTGTAAAAAGCTCTACTGAATGTTGCAGAAAACAAGTTACGGTTTCTGCAATGAGAACATTTTCAAAATTTTACTGAGATATAAAGACATTCAGATAAGAAATGATAATCTAATCTAACCATTGCATCAGATGAGAAGAGTGTTGACCAATAAGGTACTTAATCTATTGGTCATGCTCAAATCAGATGAACTGTTGTTACTTATCAGTACATATTTAAGGGCTTATAAAGAGTAAAAAACACTTTTCAATTATTGACCCGCAAAACGTTGATAATACAGGATAACAATGCATATGATAAGGCTCAAGCTATTGTCCTTCAAGTGGAAATTTTGCAGTGTCAGGATCATAAGGATTGATTTGTCATACTCTGTGTTTTGTCTTTTGAAGGGGTATGATGAAATGTAGTTTTCTTGTATTAATTAGAAGTTAGCTGTAACTGAAGATGATCAGATAACAACCCATAAAATTGCTTGGCCCTACCAAAATTGCTAGCTGTTGGGGACTTTAAGGAAAACCCAATAAATTCCTTGCATAAATAAACCCTCTTTTTTTTTTTTTAAACCAATTTTTTCCCAACATCAGATTCTTCTTTTGACAAATCAAATCTAAAGTTTGAAATCAGTTAAAACATAAGTCAAAAACATGATTTAAGCTCCTATCTATTTCAAGAAATTCACTTTCCCGTACTTCGCTATTCAAATTCTAAAAAAGAATTTGTATTGTTTCGACTTTTCTTGCCAAAATTGAAAATTATACTGTTTTGCAAAACTATAACCACAATTTTACTGCTAAAAATAATGAGCAAGTCTCTTATAATTATAGAACTTCAGACATCATATTTTAGAATGCACAATTAAAACTCAAGAGTACACCAGATTATATATTAACAGTCATTACTTCAAATTCTTTTTCCTTAAATTCCTCTTTCCTTCTTTAATCTTTCATTCCAGGCAATACATTAGCTAACTATTTCAAGTTAATATTTTTTAAATTCTTTTTTCCGAAAAACCCAAGATCAATTTTTTTTTCCCCCACAGTAAATTGAAAAACAAGCATAAAATCATACGATCCCATTGATCTAAATGCAGAATTCAATCACTAATTTCCATTCTTGAACTAGCTAGACTTGTATATGTATAACCCAGATGCAGAAAATTACCATTCAGTGGCATGCCTTATACTTGAACTTGGACGAAATGATCTCTTCCCTGAAATGCTTGGCTTCAATTCAGCAACAGTAACAACACCCATTTCTTCCAAATTCTCAGTCTTAGATTATTCCCTCTGAAAGTGCTGCTCCACCACCACCACCACCAACAACAACAACCAACCCACTAAAAAGTGTCTCTCTCAGGAAAAAGAATTTAACTGTTTTTTCTGTAACAACACAAAGCAAGATTTTATTATTCAGCTGCTGACATTTGGTTGTTTAAGGACACATGTCTTTCTCTTTTCTTCTTTTTTCCATGTAGAAAAAGAAAGATAGGAAAGAAAGGGCGAGGGTAAAGTCACATGAAGCCATGCAATACAAGATTACTTTGCAATATAACTTTAATTGAGTGTTTATAGTGTGGCTTAATCTAAAGTCAAGAGCATATGCTCTTTTCGGTGAAAGAAAGTTTTTTTTTTTTTTTTTTCCTTTACAGTGTTTGTGTTTTGAGAAAATTGTTGCAGGATTCCTGAAGAATTGCAGTGCTTTTAGGAGATGTAATCATGGCTAGTGAAAGCTACCCACAAAAGATTAGCTTAATTTAATTCTGAATTATGTGTAAAGCATTGTTAAAGTTGAGATTAGGAGTATGAGTTGGATTACATGTTATGATGAGAACCATAGTCCCTCAACTCAATCTCTCTCTGCTTTAATATGGGAAATTAATTTCATTGTAGGCTTTTGGGAGAAAGTTTATTTATTGATATTCTATTTTTGGACCACCCACCTCCTAATAATTTAATATGGGAAATTTTTTTTTTTTAAAATATTATAAAGTTATATTTTAATATGTTTTTAAAGAGATATTATAATATATAAAATACATAGATATGACATAATAAAATTGAAACTGTTAAAGCTGAAATTACAAAAAGTGGGTGGCATTTTAAATGGCTGAATAATAATAATAATACAAGTATATATAACAACACTTGCACTGAAACATGATGTAGTAGTCATAATGAGCAGGTTTGCTATTGGACATACTACGACTGTTGGATTAATCATGGCTTAAGATTGCAACGATCAGATGGTAATGATGAACCCATCAATTCACGCTTTTTTGCTGCGGCTGGATGGACTGGTGGGTTATAATCACCCCTATCTATGAGTTAAATCGCTTGACCAATCCAATGGTTAATATTTGTTGATTGAGAAGATAAGTTTCTTTTATTTTTGGAAATATTGAAGGTGAAAATACAAATTCCCATTCTCATTATAAAAAAATAGAAATTTTTTATAATTTAATTATTAATTAATACCCTGATGGCGTAAGTTATTGTTAATTGCAGACAAAGGAAGGGCTTCTAAACCCTAAAATTGACAATATCTTATTGATGTTTGCAATGTATTTACCTGTCCAATTGAGATCCACAAATTTGCAATTTCTTTGTTATTTTCCACTTTCATTTGACATATGAATATGAACGATACCACTAAGTAAAAATGTAACAAAATGTTTGTCTTTTTCTAGGAAAGTTCAATTTTTCAATTTTCAATTTCTAATTTGGCCTCTGTTTTAATTAAATTATTATTTCTTGAAGAATTAATTATGAAAAATGATAGCATAATTTGAGTAGCTATATTGTTCTCTTGTCGTGGGATAATATTTTAAATTTATAATGTTTGATTTTATTATAAATGAGGCAAAGAAAAGCCAAAAGGGCATTACACATGAAAGGGAAAAGGAAAGTTTGAATGATTAGGGCAGGTGAGGAAAGGGTTTGTGCTTACAAACTTACAATTATGATGTACACAGGACATGTCAGCCCCAGCCCCACCCTTTTTGTAACTGTTGATGACTACTAAGGAATTAATATTGCTAATCGTGCGGGTTCAGAGATTAAATTCTTTTCTTTTTCTTTTTTTGCGTAAGGGAAAGAAATAAACTAGGATAAGAGAAATTACACTGGCTACAATTTTTTTTTTTTTTCAATTAAAATAGAAAAATAAGAGTATGTAGGCCCGTACCTCTGTTTGGGTTAGACAATTAGTCCAATCCAAGGCCTTTTCATTTCACATACGGACCCTACAATAATGGGCCTTCGTTAGACACCGTTTGCGGATGATGTCCCATCAAAAACCTCTATGAGTGTGACCCAAAGAGGTTAAAGGGGATTACTCCCTAACTGAATTGAATTGAATGATGTTAGCCAAGTATGAATTGTATTTTATGTTTTCGTTCGACCTACCAAACAGAGCTTTGGTTGAGATTATTACTTTCTAATTTAAAATTTTATGTTTTCGTTCGACCTGATTAAATCATGCAACTTCCATATTTTCATATTAGCAAAAAAATCAATTTAAAAAAAAAAAGCAAAAGCAAAGCAGACTATTTAAGCTTGGTTCCTCTATTCAATTCGTGTTAAAAGTAAAAGAGCAAATAAGAGGATTAAAGCTCAATTTATCAACCGAATTTATAGCTCAAGAGCCTAAAATCGATATTTTGACTCAATTTGCCCCAAAACCCAAATTCAAGCGAGATCAAGGGTCAATTTTAGATCTTTTTTCTCCCAATCTCAAGTTAAGGGGGACAAATTGAGCTTTATTCCAGTCCATGTGAGAATGTAAAGACAAAAATCATCAAATAAAATGAAATGAAGCATTTATGGATTTATATAGAGATGACTGCTACATACAGGCACAATCAGTCGAGGTTATCTGAATTCAGAATTCACATTAAAGTTATAATCTTAAACTCCACAGAAATCTTTGCTAAAATAAAGGCACGAATCCTGAAGTTTCAAACATTGTCATATGACTAAAAACAATGCAAAGTAATAGACATAATTTACATTTAAAGGACATCTCTGTCTTTCCATTAAACATGAAGAGCTTATACTTGATGACACCTTGGGGTCAACATCATATGGCTTCATGCCTACTTGTAGTCTTCAAAGTATTCTCCATAAATGCCCTCAAAAAAAAAAAAAAAGCGGCGAAATGACACCTTTCAATCCCTCTGAAATCAACTAGATAAGCTCGCAATTACAAAACTGGAAGTTTGTCCTGAATTTTTAGGAGAGAAAGCGAAGACCAATAAGTGGGGGTTTGACTAATCTTTCCATCACAAAAATTACCAGAATCAGTATAAAGAAGACTTTAAATTTGAGAAAATGGCGTAGGCTGGCCGGTTACACTGACTGAGATTATTTGGAAGCTTTGCAGAGAAGTTCATATGGTGACCGCTACTGAAGCTTATTTGAGATAATATTGATGACTAAGATAGATAATTGATCCTATTATGAACTAAACCAGATTGGATGATAAACCTTTATGCAGAGTAATGAAAATTCTGGACAAACTATGATTTACTAAGCTCTATGAACAGAAAACCAAATGAGGAGTGGTGAATCTGATGTCTAGTGAATGATGATTTTATGGTTTTAAATCAACTAGAACGACGGACCTCACCACCTTGTCTTGTGCTTCTGCCACTGGTTAAAGGAACAGAGCTCTGACCTGATAGTTGCAAATCAGAAAGTGGAACAGACCCAGTCTGGGAGAAAATCAACCCAACTGAACTGCTAGATGTGTTTCCAGGCGAAGGAATTCTGCTCAAGTAAGTATCCTTTTTAGTTGCTCCAATCAGTTCAGGTCGCAATTCAGAGGAAGAGGATGAAGGGGCCAGGGTAGCCAGCAAAGACCCAACATATGGAGCCACTGGCATATCAATAAGAGAGGAGGCTGATGGACTATATCTCATCATTGGATGATCAAATTTGCACGTCGAACCAAATTTGCAGTGCCCATTTCGCATGTAGAAGGTGCAATGTTGCACTCCCTGTTTAAAATAAAATGCTTCATTATTTAACAATAGTCTGAAAGGAAGATTATAACATGCATGGATATTACATTTGAGCATCACAGATCATTGGGTGCAAGGAATACGCAAGTTACTCGAACAGAAAAGATTTTAACAAGATTGAATCATGATAACTGGCAGGAAGCATATATTATGCAAATAGTTATACGACAAGAGTTACAAAAAGTAGCTACTAGCTAGTTAGTTCCAGCCCACTAAGCTTCTCTACTTGCCCTCTACAATATTGAAAATAAGACATAATGAAGGACATGTAAGTTAGCACATAATCACAGAAAAACAGTTCTCATATAAAACAATATAATTAAAAATTAAAAAAAAAAAACCCATAAGTTTTACCAAAAGAGAGAAAGTTTAACCTGAATGTGTTTATAATTAAAAATATAAGAAAATAAATTGGCAACTTAAAATCAGAAATGAAAATGCTCAGAGCATTATCTCAAATTTCATGTTTTGCAGGCATCATCAGAAACCCACTATACCCAATCAAGTGTAGAAGAAAAAGAAATTAAAATCCGCAGAGCACCTTCTCTTTGGCAAGGAAGAGGGCTCCACTGCCACTCTAGAGGGATGGGGGTTTGAGTTTTCATTTGTTTTGGACTGAATTATTTTGACTTCTTTTGCATTTTAGTCCTCTTTGGGTTGGGAATTTGAGATATATATTTATAGAAAGAAGAAAATGCATAAATTCACATACTGGGCGTAAAGGAAGACCAAGTGGACTGAGAACACAATTTGTTCTTGGCACAATCGGATCCCGAGGGTGATGATATCTACAAGATGATCCAAATTTACAGTCTCCTGTCCTCAGGTAGTACTGGCATTCAGGTTCGCCAGGTCTCTCTGGAAAAGTTAGCTCCTTTTGAGTACCGCTTGATAGACCAGCAACAGAAGAGGGTGAAGGGTATGTTCTGACAAGGGCAGGTGTTGAAGAAGATACATATAGAGAAGTTCCTCCAACTGCAGGCTGTGCACCAGGAGACATAACAGGGCTTACAGGTGCCTGAACCAAACAACACAATGCAGCATAAGAAATGCATACAATTTTGCAGCAACTCAAAGCAAATAAAGCTTGTAATATTACCGAGTAATGACTCCAACCCGGAATAGGAACCACTCCAGGGGAAAACAACACAGGACCATAAGCCCCTTGAACATATGAACCATGTAACGGCGGAGGCCTCACCCTCAAGCTGGTGGATGCACCACCATATTGTTCAGGTATAGGAATTGAAGGTGACTGCACCTGCTGATAAAACTGGGGTGCAGATTCTGGCATAGATGTGCCAGCTAGTGGAGGATGATGGAATTTACAAGTTATGCCAAATTTGCACTGCCCCGTTTTCAAATAGTAGGAGCATTCTTTCTCACCCTGTAATGACAGAAAATTCATCCATAAAAAAGAAAAAAATCAATTTTCTTCTAGGTGCCTCGACAGTTTAGTAAATATGAATATTAATATTGATCTTGTGCACGTGTTGAAGGGGAGAATTTGTACCGGTCGTAATGGGTATCCATGTATATTTAGTGGAACATGGCTCAAGGATCCACCACCATGTTTTGGATGGTGGAACTTGCAAGAAGCACCAAATTTACAGGTTCCAGTCTTCAAATAAAACTGCAAAGAGAAAAAAAATAATACAAGTGGCAGACATTCTTTCCAGAGCATCGATAGTGAAAAAAGAGACCGATTATCTTAGTAATTAGTTTAATTCCAAGTACATTTCCACCCCAAATAATATTATACCTGACAAAGGGGTTCCCCTGCCCGTTCTGGGTACTCCCCAGTAGCTCTTACAGCCGCCTCAACCTAAGTAACATTCCAAATAAAGAAGATACGAGAAAACATTTGTTCACATTAGTTTCAAGCTAACAAAAACAAAAACAAAAATAAAGGTGATCCCAACAATGGATTTTTGCTATATTTCATTGAATAAGACAAGAACTCAGCTTCACAGAGTCCAGAAAAATACAATCTAAACCATTAACTTCCAAAGATTCAGCTCTCTTCTTTTTCTTGTTTCCCATAAACCAAAAAAGCTTGATTATGGAAAAATCAATGAACACCCCCACCCCCCTTCTCTTCTTTCAACTTAGACTTAGACCAAAGTCCAACACAATGCATAACTAGCACAATAATCATATGCTTTGTCAACACAGATAACTCATTCTGGTCATTCTAATATAGGTCTAGCACAGTATAATAACTTGCCCATTGCATATAAAATTATATGCAAAATGGAAAACCCACAACGAAAGACCACCAGCAACTGGTGATAACACGATTAAAATACAAGTGATTGAGGGGTTACCGCAGCGCGATTACGAGGATGGTTATAACGGCACCTGGCACCATATCCACAACATCCAGTTCGCATATAATACACACAGTCAGGCACGCCGGACCGCTCCGGATACGATTCGCTGCTTGCCAGTCCCAATCGCCACATCGATTCTACACTCAACGAAACCATAGAATCAAAAGAAAACCCTAATCCTCACTTCACATTTCCAAAACCCTAGAAATCAAATAAAAAAGGAGAGCTGCACACTCCAAACCCAAATAAAAATATCAAATGCGAGCGAAATTAAACCAAATTTAAATGAAAAAGTAAAAAAAGCAACAGACCTTCTAGCCCGGTCTCGCCGGCCGCTGGGTTCCATTCGGGTTGCTGACCCGATTGGGACCCATTCCTTGCTTGGTTTCGACCGTAAAACTCCATCAAAACGGGGTTTTCTTGTTTCGGGGAGAGGAGGAGAGAGGATTCTGTACACTTTACTAGGAACTAACAACAAAACGTTACAGTTACAGAATGTTCTAGAAGGATCGGCGGAGCTCGATCGAGTGAAACTAATACACTAGTCTAAGCGAAGAAGAGATTTGATTTTTGAGATGCTTTAGCAGTATGGAGCTTATGCTTTCTCTCTCTCTCTCTCGCTCTCTCTCTCTCCAACCCCTTTTTTCTCTCTCTAACACTGTACAGGTCTGGCTTTGGGCTTTTTACCTTTTTTTGCTGTTTTGTTTTCTCGCTCCTGAGCGCTCTCTGTCTCTCTCTTCCAATTTTGAAATATTTTAGTATATTTTATTTATTTATTTTTGGGATGTGTCTGTTTGTTTCCGTACCCGCCAAAACCATCTCCGGGAAGGGTAATTTTCGCGGAAAATGTTTAAAGACGCGGTTTGGGCCTAAGCAGGCAACCGACACTACATTTTTCCTGTAATTACCAAAGCAGCCTTGTACGGCGTAGAGATGAATGGAATAGACAAATTGGATTTATGTATTTATGTCTTTGGCCTGTGTTTTAGCAGTGGAGTGTTAGCCATTCATTGCAAGTTAGAAGCAACATGCTAAATTTAGGCTTCCTTATTTTGGATTGTGGTATTTTCGTAATAAACTTGACTGAAATGTGCTTGTTACTACTAATGTGGCTTCTAATTATCAAGTAATTAGATATTTTGTATGCTTGGCTTCTGTTGCCTGTTGTGAAATTTTGTTTTTTATAGAGTTTATATCTTTTCTGTGTGACAAATTTGTCATTTAATGGAAAAATAAAAGCATGGAACTGTCTTATTTTGTCTTGTCCTAATACTAAAGATGTGTGATTTGAATTATATCTCATCTAATTACAATCACTAGCTTTTTAAATTTTGGTTTGAGGGTATTTTACATACTTTTGTCCAAATAGGGGAATGAGAATTTGCTTTCTTGAAATTGCATCAATCAATGTACGTGCAATTTCTTTACTTTTTTTAGAAAAAAAAAAAAAAAAAAAAAAGCCAGACTCCGAATTTGTCAAGCAATCCAAATTGAGTCTTGTCTAACAATCTCTTCAATTTTGACCTTTTGATCTAATTGCCCTCTAAAATTAAGTTAAGGTTAATCTTATGATTTAAAATATATATATATATATATGGACCAATCTTTTGAGTTTGGCTTAGAAATATTCAATGCAATCATCGTATAATGAAATGCTAAAGTGATAGAGATATTTAATAGTATCATGATAGCTATTTAAAAAAATAAAAAAAATTATTAGTTTTGCAAAATGCATACAACTGCTCAAAACATTTAATTTTACAGATCATATTTTACGGTATAAATGTAATAAATCAAAAAGTTCAAAATTTTTTTTACACATACTACGGTCTAGGTTTAATTGGGTTATAAAAATAAATGATTCAAAAATTAAAATTTATCCATATATTGTTATGACAATAGTACAATTCATTTATGCAATACAATTAAAATTTCATTGATAACTTTACCCATAGGTTAAATTGTACTTTTTAGAACAGAAATAAATAGTTCAATAAATAAAATTTAAAAAAAATAATTAATATATTTAGCCATGCGATGGATAAATTTAATATTATAATTAAATTTGAAGGACTAAATAGTTATTTATCTTGAAAAATTATTATAACGGCAGATACCAGTAAATAAAATTTCAACTATCCGTATTCTAATTAAAAAATTATTATAGTACTTTCTCACTCTCCTATCGTTTCCGCTGAAATAAGTACGGTTGTATGCGGTACAGGCGTCCACCGTTTCTTCCTGACTGCCCTTTTCAGAAGATTCAGAAAGGAAGCGAGTGTATTCTAAACCGGTTTTACGGAATAGATCAGCCCGTGTTTGGTTTAGACCAACCAGTTTTACCAAACAACACCTTATCAGTTCCGCGCATTCACTACTCATTCCCAGCCACTGTAGTCTGTAGCTTTTTTCCCCGTCTTTCCGTTCTTGGGCTCCTAAACTAATAGGACATCATGACCAGCTTAACGACGAGGTTAACAGTTGCCAATCCCAACCAATGTCCAGTACGACAGCATTTTCGCATTCAATTCAGAAGAAGTTCTGTGCTCCTTAGACCTTCGCCCAAACGCAGAAATCTAAGAATCGTTTGCATGGCGGTGCGTGTGATTTCCGTTGCGGAAAACTTTTTGAGAGTCGTTTTATACAGTATTATAATTAGCATCGCTCATAATATAATTAGCAGTGCTTATATATGTGTATAAATATAATTTGAGATGAATTGCAGGAGCCTTATTTGATAACGAAGTTAGAATCTGCAGAGAAGACGTGGAAAGAATTATCGGTACGCTCTTCCATTTGATATTTAGGTATTATGGAGTTTTGGTGTTTTTTTTTTTTTTTTTTTTTTGAAGCATGAAATTGTGGTATTGCTTTCGTATGAGTGTTGGGAATGAAGTTCAGTAAGCTGGGGATTGGTTTTAGACGTTAGTTGATTCAAAATTGGGCTGATAACTTGAACAAACTAGTTTTGGTGGATTTGGCTTGTAATTTTTGGGAAGGCACATTGAATGTCTGATATCACATCTGGTGTTAGTGTGTACCACCATATTTATTTACTGATATAAATATTTAATTTTAACCCATACAAGATAAATTGCAGGTCAAGCTGGCTGATCCAGATGTTGTCTCAAATCCAAGCGAATATCAAAAGCTGGCACAATCTGTGGCAGAGCTTGATGAAGTATTGAAGTTCATCTTTCTTTTACCCTTTTCCAGCTTTCCTTGAAACACTTTGATGCAGTTGATTAATTTTCTTTTGCTGAACTACTGTTTTCTGTTGTAATTGGGCAACTAGGTTGTGTCGTTATATAGGAGATTCAAGGAGTGTGAGAAGCAGTTATTACAGACCAAAGGTTTAACCTCAGTTTGCTTCTGCTGTTAAACTCTTTCTTTTCTGTTTGCCTGAACTTCGAGATAAATTCCTTCTCCTGTTAAACTCTTTCTGTTATGTTCTTTGGTCTGAATTTTTTCATATCCTTTTTCTTTCTGCAATATGGCAGCTTTAGCAAAAGAGGAAGGAACTGATGAGGATATGGCTGAAATGATAGCATATGAAATTGAATCTTTATCCAATGAACTTAAAGAGCTAGAGGAGAAGCTTAAGGTGTCATTTCATGTTCAGCTTATTCAACTCTTACTAAGTTCTGTTTGCTGTTTGCTTGACCTAATGCTTTGGCCTCTTGCTGACATTTTAGATTGCTTGAATGCATTCAATCAACTGCTTATCTTATTTCAATTCCAAAATCCTGGGGCCAAATTGGTTCTTTTGTGAAATTGTTCGTTATATTAAGCATTGTTGTTTGCAGAAGAGTTGCCATTTTCATCTTCTCTTTCTTGACATTGAATTATACCTATTCTTTTCAATTATATCATATTTTGCATTTGACAGGTACTACTGCTACCCAGTGATCCTCTTGATGCAAGAAATATAATGCTTGAAGGTTGGTATACCCTTTTCCTCTTCATAAAATTAATTACCTCTATCTCATTGTTTGTGGGTTATCTGCTGCACAGAAAGAGGCGACGATGCTCTGTATATAATATGTATGATTAAATGGGATTTTTATTGCATCCTTTCGAATTTTTTTATGTGGGAATTCTGGTATTACCTTAAACTTTCTAAAACTAAAGACCAAAAAAAAAAAAAAAAGAAAACAGTAGATGCATTTGACCTTTAGATTTCTTGAATCCTGTTTACTTTCCTTGTACTAATCCTTTGTTCGAAATTTTGTTTATTGCCTCCTACGATGTACTTTGGTAATTTAATGGTTTGGTGTTGCTTGTTATGCTACAAGCATTGTCGGTATGGCATTAAAAATAATTGAACATAGATGCATGTGCTACTTATGGTGCTCATACTGTTCTATTTCACTTATTTTATTGATTTACTTAGTTGGCTCATTTGCAGTGAGGGCAGGTACTGGTGGTGATGAGGCTGGAATCTGGGCTGGTGATCTTGTAGGTACATGCTCCTGTTGTCCTGTCAAATCTGTCATGTCTTTGTTTTGAGCTTTCATGCTCTAACTTTTCACTTTACACACCCATGTGTATCAAAATGGGTATGCGGCTAAAGGAAAATTAAAAGAAATAAAGGGAAAAAGAAAGAAGACACAGAAGAACATTCATGTGGTGAGCATGGATATGTATTCAACACCTGACTGAAATTTGAGCAACATATGCTCCAATTTATACAAATTTTCTGAAAGCAGAGAGAAAACTTGTTTATCTGCTGATGGAAAAAAAAAAAAAGAGCACAACTAAAATTTTTGTGGTTGAAATATTTGGCTAAAATTGCTCGACATGCTTAAGAAAGTATATGAGAGAAAATTTCTGAGTGATGTTTTCTAGGGTTTTATCTGGCTCAAAAAAAATCTCTTGCCACATAACGGGATGCTTACCATCATAATTCACACCCTTCCCCACTTAATGAAAAATGTTGCATTATCCAAGCCATCTTTCTAAATGGAGTAAGATGTCTGTGTTTTCATTGAGCTGGATAATATTTTCCTTCTAATTCCAAAATATGCTGAAATTTTAAATTTGTGAAGTGGTCGATTTTGAATTTGTATGCAAACTGTTTATCTGTTAAAGGCTCAGATTATTGTTAGTCAATATGTTATAGATTTATCCCTCAAAAAAAAAAAAGAAGGTATAAGTTAGATGTAGAACTTACTATTGAGGGGATGAGTTCTACATGTTTTCACTTTTTTATCTTCCCTTCTTCTTTCATGTATTTTTGGGTAAATAAATAACTGGAGACATATGCAAAAATGGTCCCTCTTGCTTCAAAAGCGTCATTATTTTGATACTTTATTTGAAGTCTGAATGCTCCTTGACGCAGGTTTACTTCTTTTTTCCCCCTCTCTCAATTCTTAGGTCCGTCTTTATCAGAGATACAGTGAAAGAAACTCTTGGAAATACTCTTTAATCTCAAGTTCTGAGGTAGTTCTCAATGATATATTCAGACACACAACTGCAAGTTTGATTCTGTTTATGTTTTGACTGGAAAGTCTTTTTACTATTTAAGGCCGAAAAAGGCGGATTCAAAACCTATGTGATGGAGATAAAAGGCAATCGTGTTTATAGCAAATTAAAATATGAGTCCGGTGTTCATCGAGTTCAACGTGTTCCTCAAACCGAAGCACAGGGGCGCGTGCATACTTCTACAGCAACTGTGGCTATCATGCCTGAGGTAGAGTATAATTGACTGATAGATTAGGCATGCCTCTGCTATATTTGGAATGTGAAAGGTCGATCATTTCATGTTATTTTCAGTTTTATGTGAAAATGCCAAGGCATGGATCTGGATATCCCATTGAGCTTTGTGTACCCTTGTTTAAACCAGGTTATCTGCCCCATAGATATTACCACGATATCAAGTTCTGCTTGAAATTTAAAATATTTGATGGGTATGGTGGACATTTTCTACTTGAAAAGATTGATTGGTGGTTAATATATTTTGTTGAACTTCTTAATAGACGTTGTTGCTGCATCACATTAAGGTCTTTGATATAGGTCTAGAACTTCAGTTCCCCTTTGCTAAAGATGCCTGATGTTGTGCCTGATGGTCTGGTCATGGTATTATTGATCTTGATAAATGTCATATGGAACGATGCATCACATTGATCTCCTTAGCACTATCTATATCAGTTCTCTTTTACATCCTCTTTGCTCAATGCATGGCATTCTCATGCTTATGCTTTGTAGTGAATTTAGGCAGATGAAGTTGAGGTGGTAATTGACCCAAAGGATATTGAACTTACAACAGCAAGGTCTGGGGGTGCTGGAGGTATGTAAGAGCTGGTTTTGGCTTATACTTTAACATAATGAATTAGTTCTTCTCTCTCTCTCCTCTCTCCCCACCTTTCCATGGGCACACCCAGGAAAAAGGAACAAAGATATCTCTTTAAACATTTTTGTGCATGATGCAGGGCAAAATGTCAACAAGGTTGAAACAGCAGTCGATCTCTTCCACAAACCAACAGGAATCCGCATCTTTTGTACTGAAGAAAGAACACAACTTAAGAATAAGAACCGTGCTCTCCAGCTTCTACGAGCAAAACTGTAAGTAATCAGTCGCTCCATGTATCTTTTGATTGGTCTGGCAATCTTGATGATTTCAAGTCACACAAAAGTCTCCTTTTTACGGTATTGTTCTGCATCCTTCACTTGAATTTCATCATATCAAAAGTGAATTCTTGAATTTTTATTTGAAAGGAGCAAAGTTTAATGTAAACTGAAGTATCTATTTCTCCTCCCATATTCACGTGCGCTTTTTTCGCCACTGATCATTTTGTTCAGCTCTATATTATTGGACTAGGATATGAAGTGAGCTCCTCAAAACATTCCTTCTTTTCTGGTAATTGATGATAAAACATGACCTTTTAACAGGTATGAAATGAAAGTAAGGGAGCAGCAAGAGTCAATTAGGAGTCAAAGAAAATTACAGGTATATCATAGAAGATCATGTGAGATTGCATGATTGTAGGAGCAAATATCATGGATGGTTGAACTGGCATGGAATATACATCCCAAATGATTCTTAGACGTTGGACTTAAATATGATTTTTGTCATATTCTAAAAATTGCAGGTTGGCACAGGTGCTCGTGCAGAGAAGATTCGGACATACAATTACAAGGTGTTCTACCATTCTCATCCTATCCTTATGGAGAAATTCTCTTATAAGTTTTGATTATCAAATTGCTTAGTGGTTTAAAACTTGAAATAGGCTGTGATTACCAACTCTGGTAGATGGTATTATAGTTAGCGAGTTGAGTTTAGAGTTTAGTCTTAATAACTGAATGTTTTCAGAAGTTTATAACATTTATTGTTTTGTTTAATCAGGACAATAGAGTCACTGACCACAGGTTAAAGATGAACTTTGAGCTCACTTCTTTTCTTGATGGTGATATAGAGAATGCAGTGCAGGTACTTATATCAGATAGTATTATTTTCTTACTTTCAATTATTTCCTTTCTCCCGTGCCTCTGAAATGCTTGCTTCTTGCAGGCATGTGCTGCTATGGAGCAGAAGGAACTTCTGGAGGAACTTGCAGAGTCTGTAGGTGTTCCAGCTGGCTGATTTACGTCATTTTGTCTTTGATTGGGAGCGAAAACTTAAAAGCCCCTTAGAGGAAGTGCTACAACACTAAGCAATACAGAGTACACAATATTTGTTGCCACTGCGGTAGTGTTTTCGACATTGTCGTTTTTCCATATCCACATTCGTAAGATGGAAAATTAAATCTGTAAATCTGTATTCGTACTACTTACTTGAAACCAAATATATTGGAATTATCTTTTCCAGTATTTTATGATTATATCCCCATCCCGTACTGTTTCTTTGTAAGAAGCATCAACAAAACTAAATGCTAGTTATTATATAAATGTAGAAGAATAAAGTAAGAGATAATTGCAATCTTTTTCATAATTTTTCTAATTAATTAGATTTTATTTAATTAAAAAATTAATTAAATTCAATTACAAATTAGTAGGGATTTCCAACTAAAAGAAAAAAAAATCTTTCCCTGCAAAATTAGCTATTTTATAAATTTTATTGCCTTAATTTGATTAGTGTTTCATCAAATTACCGACACTCAGTCGATTGAATCAAACGTGAAAATACTACTATTTTATTTTTTCAAGAACGATGAGTATCTATTTTTATCAGAAGAACCTTTTATTGCGGTTGATAAGTGTTTGGGTGGGGCCGTGGACCTCTACCCTATCTTGGAAAACAAAAGGGAGAAAGGACAGTTGTCAAGAGGAGAACGACTTCAAGTGTAAAAAGCTGTCTCCAAAACTCCACGTGCAAGTCATGACTCATCGTTACACTCCTAACAAATGGCAAAATTTCTAAGAACTCAACTGTCTTCTCCACCGAACCAGTCTCTTTTTATCACTAATACCAAACTTTCTTCACTTTCTCATCTTCTTTCACGCCCTTCTGTTTCTTCTTCTATGCTCAAAACACTTCTCCGCTTTTCTTTGCATAGCCACGTAACTATCACTTCGTCTTCGTTAACAGCAAGAGAGAGCATTTGTCTAAGGCCTTCCTCTAAGTTTTACCCTCGGTTTGTTGGTCGTTTTCACACACACAGAGTCGTCTCTATGGCTGAACGTCCTGTTGAAACGACGTCGTCTTCTCACAAGTACACCAATCGTCTCTCTACTGAACATAGTCCTTATCTCCTCCAACACGCCCATAATCCGGTAAATTGTTTTGCCCTTCATCGTCTTTCTGAAATCTAAAGTCTTTAAATTGCAATTCTTTATTTGTTTTAATGAATTGTCTTTAAATTGTAATTCTTTATTTGTTTTAATGAATTGAAGGTCAATTGGTATCCGTGGGGTGAAGAAGCTTTTGCTGAAGCGCGTAGGAGAGACGTGCCAATCTTCTTATCGAGTACTTTATATCTTCTCTTCCTTAATCTCATCTCAATTTGCGAAATTGATGGCTAATGTGAGTCGTTTTTTGGTTATTTGGTTATCTTATGCTTTCTCTGTGAAGTCGGATACAGCACCTGTCATTGGTGAGTTTCTTCGTCACTTTTTGGGAAGTTGATTGGACACCTATTAAGAATTTGATTATTCAGTTGTTGGATATTACTTGTGTGAATAAGGTGTCATGTTATGGAGGTGGAGTCTTTTGAGGATGAAGGAGTTGCAAAATTGTTGAATGACTGGTTTGTAAGTATTAAGGTGAGTTCACATTTGTTTCGACAATATGCTTTTTAAACTTTCTAGTAAGTACGTTTCATTGTTGACAAATACAGTTGTCGTTGTAAACCATTCTGAACATGTCAGTCCTGCAGGTGGATCGAGAAGAACGACCGGATGTTGATAAGGTAAGCTTGCATTGTGCTTGCTGCTGTAGAAAAATTGGTGGGTTTTTTTTTTATTTTTGAGAAGTCAACTTCAAGCTTAAAGTCAATTATTTGATAATGCCTTAAAAAGAAGGCAGTGAGTTTCTTTGTTATTGCCCTTTTTGAATATCCATCCATGGCCTTGGAAACTGGTTTACATGAAACAGGTGAAGCAGAGGACGACTATACATTTTATGTTTTTTTGGACTTTATGTGATCCAATGTTGTGATTCAATGTTCTCCAATAGTGTTTCACAGTTTTCTCCCTGTTTCCCCTAGTGAAGTGAGCAAATGGTTTATCTTTGTAGGTTTATATGACATTCGTGCAAGCATTATATGGTGGTGGAGGATGGCCGCTAAGCGTCTTCCTTTCACCTGATTTGAAACCTTTGATGGGTGGGACTTACTTCCCCCCGGATGATAATTATGGAAGACCAGGATTTAAGACTATACTTAGGTGAGCAAATATTGATTCTTATCTTCCTGTGCTGCTCCATTTTTGCTCTGTTTTTTTTTTATTTATTTTTCAAAATTTTCGGGATTGCTGCTTGGGTGTTCATTGACCAACATGTTTTATTTCAGTGAAATGCACCACCGACTTAAACTATGTTTGTATCGAGTTGTCAAACATTATGGCTTGCAGCTTTAGGCTCTGTTTTGTCAATCTTGTTTCACTTGTGTTTCAGAAAGGTGAAAGATGCTTGGGACAACAAGAGGGATATGCTTATTAAGAGTGGAGCCTTTGCTATTGAGCAGCTGTCTGAAGCGTTATCAGCAAGTGCAAATACAAATAAATTGCCAGATGGGCTTCCACAAAATGCTTTACGCTTATGTGCAGAACAAGTATGACTTTGTTGATTGGTTCTAGTAATCTAGTCTGTGTTATTTTGAATTAAATGATATTTCAGCTTGAACTTCCGAGTCATCTGACTTGAAAATTGGAATGAGATTTTTGGCCCTCCCTTTCTAATTGCTTTCTTATTATTATCATTATTGTTAGAGAGCTAAAGCATTTTTACTGTTTGATAATTGATTGACTTGACTGCAACTTTAGTCTGTTTCTGGCATTGGAATCTGGCTCAAATCTCGGTTTACTGCTAGCTGTTAGATACCGTTTTTTCTCATCCATGTTTTCAAGATTTTGAAGATTATGTTTCTTCCTTACTTGGCCATTATTTGTTACCTTCAAAAATTATGTTAGTTTCGAGGATTTGTATGCAATGGTGAGGATTTCTTCTAGATTTTCATTGCTTCATAGCTTTATTGCCATTTTATGCCTTCTCTGATGTTTTCTATTTTGTTTCTCTTGCAGCTTTCTAAAAGTTATGATTCCAGGTATGGTGGGTTTGGATCTGCCCCAAAGTTTCCTAGACCAGTTGAGATCCAACTTATGCTCTACCACTCAAAGAAGTTAGAGGATGCTGGAACATTGAGTAAAGCAAAGGAAGGCTTGAAGATGGTTTTATTTAGTTTACAATGCATGGCAAAGGGAGGCATTCATGATCATGTTGGAGGTGGCTTTCATAGATATAGCGTCGATGAGAGATGGCATGGTCAGTATATTCTTAGAAAAATGTCACTTCATACAAGTCCCTTGTGAAGTTCCAAAAAAGAGGGATTGATCAATTTAGGCTATTGGTCTTGTGCTGTGAAATTTACCCTGCTGTGGAGGTGCTTACTATGTTTGAATTGTTTCCATTATTTGCAGTTCCTCATTTTGAGAAAATGCTTTATGATCAAGGGCAACTTGCTAATGTTTACTTGGATGCCTTTTCTGTTGCCAATGATGTTTTATATTCATTTGTATCCCGAGATATTCTTGATTATTTAAGGAGAGACATGATGGGACCAGAAGGTGAAATATTTTCGGCAGAGGATGCTGATAGTGCTGAGACTGAAGGTTCTAGAAGGAAAAAGGAAGGAGCTTTCTACATATGGACCAGCGAAGAGGTTTACTTTCTTTTGAGGATACTTTCATTTCATTTTGATTAGATTGATTTATCATGTTTGAAATGTAACAGAGCATGCCTCTCAGTTTTCCATTAATGATGGGATACTTGCGTTTGCAACTTTTGTCAATGACATTTAGGAAATCTGATCTGCTCTGTGATTTGCAGTGTCTTTATGAATTGAGTATATGTGTATCTTTAGATAAACAAAGTAGTACATTTTTCAAGCATGACCTTACCTTCTATGGATGTTACATGTTATCACTGGAGCATTCTGTATAAATTTGTCTTCAGTCTAGAGTACCATCAACTACTTGATGAGTACCGCACAGTTACAGAATTCCTAGCCTGGACCTCTTCTATGTATTTGAAAAAGCTTAGAATATTTTGTTGCCAGTGACTTTTGGACAGTTAATGGACATGATTCACAATCTTATAGGGTTTATGGTAATAGTAACAATTGAATGATGAGAATGTGAAGTAATGTGCATCTTTGATTTGAGAGTGAGCTGTCTTGACATTTGCAGAATGAGATTCTAATATTTGCAACTTCTTTGTTCAAATAATTCTGTCAGAATTTTGCTGCAAATTCCTCTGGTGTCCAGGCAACTCTTATTTTTCGTGAAATTCCCATTTTTCTTTAATTTTTTAAGGATGTTTTGAGAGATCTAGTTGCACCCCACAGAATTTATTTACTTTTGCTAACTCTGGTTTCTACTTGTTTCTCTCTCTCTTTAAGATTGATGACATCCTTGGGGAGCATGCAACACTTTTTAAGGATCATTATTACATAAAGCCTCTAGGGAACTGTGACCTTTCTAGGATGAGTGATCCTCACAATGAATTTAAGGGCAAAAATGTGCTCATTGAGTTAAATGATGTCTTGGCATTGGCATCAAAACATGGCTTGCCCATTGAAAAATATCTTGATATTTTGGGTGAATGTAAGCAAAAGCTTTTTCAAGTGAGATCAAGACGGCCAAGGCCACATTTAGATGATAAGGTACCTCCTGGACTTGAGCGATCTGTATTTTATTATATTTTTTTCTTGTTATAAATTTAATGGACAGGTGCTTGCTAGGTAATTGTATCATGGAATGGGCTTGCAATTTCATCTTTTGCAAGAGCTTCTAAGATTCTCATGGAAGAAAATGAGAGCACTAAATACCACTTTCCTGTTGTTGGCTCTGATGTAAGATCTACCATCTTTATCTGGCATATTACACTACTCTGAAGAAATGCTCAATGCTCATGATTTGATAACACTCATTTAAAGCCATTACATATGCATATCCCAGTATTTGGAGGCCTGCTACTCAGTTAAGCATTTCCATATTGTCTCTTGATTTAAAGCAGTGTTAAGCAAAAAATTGCTAAATACTTTGTGTGCTGAATCAATGGGATAATGTGCATAAATGTTTGATGCAATCCAAGGATGAGGAAGTTTCAAATGTGCAAAGAAGTCATTCATCTTATTCTAAACACGTTGCAGTAAGGCCTGTTTTCTACAAGTTGCATTTAGTCATTTTGTCATGAGGCCATATTGTTAGATGGGGAGAATATACTTGTCCTACATGGTAGACGTCCCTGCATTGGCTTTTTGTCATTTCTCTAGAAATGGGCTTGGTGCCATTGGTGCATCTAAAAAGTTGGAACTTAATGGGATGATATGTGATAAATGTCCTAATTGCATCTGATAATTCTGCATGCTCAATTTTGCAAATGCCAGCCCAGGGAGTACCTTGAAGTTGCAGAGAAGGCGGCAGCATTCATCAGAAAACATCTTTACAATGAGCAAACGCGCAGGCTTAAGCACTGCTTTAGGAGTGGTCCTTCTATGGCACCTGGGTTTTTAGATGATTATGCTTTCCTTATTTCTGGGCTGCTCGACCTTTATCAGTTTGGTGGTGGAATATACTGGTTAGTGTGGGCAACCGAACTACAGAATACCCAGGTAAAAGCTATTCAAGTTCAATTCTCCTCCTTACACACCCCACTTTGCCTCCCTTCTCTTTTCTGCAAATGAAAATTTACTATAGAACACCTTTCCAGGATGAATTATTTCTTGATAAAGAGGGAGGAGGCTATTTTAATACCCCAGGTGAAGACCCTTCAGTCCTCCTCCGAGTAAAGGAGGATCATGATGGAGCAGAGCCCTCGGGAAATTCAGTTTCTGCAATTAATCTCATTAGATTGTCCTCTATGGTGACTGGTAGTAAATCTGATTATTACAGGCAGACTGCAGAGCATCTTCTTGTAAGTACTGCTTTACTGGAAAGGATTCTTTGAGTCGAAATATTATTTAGCTTACAAAAGCTCCTGAACTTGTATAATATTTTGTTCTACGTTGATTCAGGCAGTTTTTGAGAGAAGACTAAATGAAATGGCTATGGCAGTGCCTTTGATGTGTTGTGCGGTAAACATGTTCTCTGTGCCTCACCAAAAGCAAGTTGTCTTAGTTGGCCACAAGCCATCCTCGGAGTTTGACAGTATGTTGGCTGCTGCTCATGCATCATATGATCCCAACAGAACAGTAAGTGAAGTCATTTCAATAGCAAGCCCCTAATCCTGAATTCCAGTTTCCATCTATTTTGCCTTACTAGTTTTCTACTGTTCGATATCTTTATTTAAGGCAATTTATTGCAGGTAATTCATATAGATCCCACCAACAATGAGGAAATGGAATTTTGGGATGGTAATAATAGCAACGTAGCACTCATGGCAAGGAATAATTTTTCCGCAGATAACGTGGTAGCTCTAGTCTGTCAAAACTTCACCTGCAGTCCTCCTGTTACGGACCCTAAATCTCTTGAAGCTTTGCTTTCCAAGAAACCTGTTGCTGTATAGAACTTGGCTGGTACAGAATTTCAATGGAAGCCATTGCCGGATGTTTTATGGACATAATATTCAGTAGGATATAGTTTTAATGGTGAGGTCACCATCATGATTTGTGCTCGAGGTGTTATGTTTATGTAGACTTACAGATGTCTCTGGCTTCTGAAGTAGCTGTCCTATGCTAGAATGAAATATGGAATGTCCGGTGGCTATGTTGAATGACATATCGTGCCATTCAAGTGTTTCCGGGCGAATGGTTGAACTTATGTAGGTTGGTGGCTCTAGTGTTTTATGAAGAAATGTTTTTAATGTATTCTTGATAAATGTTTCTATGTAAGCATGCTTCGAAGGGTTGGATTGAGCATTGGATGAGAAAGGTACTTCTTTTGTAATATATTTTTAGCAATAAAATGTTCAATAACAATGAGCTAATAACGTTGTCCCTGAGCACTTGCAAGATTTGTAGCACTGCACTCTCTCTTCGGCGTTGCGAAGGAAGGAACGAGGATTTTTTTATCTGTTCCCTTTTTTCTCTCTTCGTTTTTGGTCAAAAGTTAAGTTCTCCCTTTTGTTCATCAAGATGTTTTGATAGTCTAATGCTCCGACGAAGGATAAGCATAAATTACCGGACAGGTCAATTTAAGAATTTTTGAGACGCAAGTTCTTTTTTGGCAATTTATCCGTTGCCATTTAATAACCAGACTTACTGCTTGCTTTTAGAAAAATAAAATTTTAAATTTTAAAAAAAGCACGAGAATGGCTATTTGCTGTTACGATATGAATATAAATATAATATTATTTATGATATTAATAGTCTATCGAAAGCATTATACCCATGATCATGTAATAAAAAGAAATATTCACGTATTCATCCAAGTAATAAGAAAGATACGATAAACTCTCTCTCCGATCTATTTTGTCTTATCGTTTCATAGGTGAGCTACAACTAGAAGCGATTTTGAATAAATTAAGGCAAGCCAAAGTAGGAAGAAATCGAGGAATGAGATAGAGCAAAGCCTATGATGACAAGCAATTTAAATTGAGGACGAATTTTTTTGAAAAGAGATAGAATGATGCGAGTATGGAGCGTGAACTTCGAGTTAAGGAGCTTTTCATCTTTCCAACTGGATTAATAACTAAATCTAAGATAAAAATGCCAAAAGAGACATTCCAAGAGTAGTGCAATATTTTATAGATAAAAGCCAATCAATCAACTACTCATTTAGGAATCATGGCCAGGAACTTGCGTAGTAGAATGGGCTCGGGCCCGTTTCTCGACTGTCGTCTTCATGTCCAACTAGTTACACAAATAAATCTTAAAACCCTTGTTATGGAATGGTTTAGATATAACGAACACTGGCTCACACGATGCAACAACGAGCTTTCTTGTCTCGAATGTCCATGGAAGTCATTCGGATTGTCCCTGCTTTCCCATTGTACTGTCAAGTACTCCCTCTCCAATTCATTTCAAGGACACCCTTTTCAATCAGATCCTCGTGTGACCTAAAGACTCAATTTATGTCTCTTCGGAACGAGCAATTTCCTAGAGCTATAGCCACCGAAATCTCAACCAATGAAGACTCCTTCACCGTCCAATACCTCCGATATTCATGCGGGTTGTCTTTGGAAGCTGCAATTTCAGCTTCAAGAAGAATACAGTTACAATCTCCAGAAAAGCCAGACTCTGTTCTAGCCCTTCTGCGAAACAGCGGTTTCTCCAAATCCCAGATCTCAAGTCTGGTCAAGAAACGGCCTCCTCTCCTTTTAGCTGATCCTGAGAATACCCTTTCGCCTAAAATTGAATTCTTTCGCTCTATTGGTGTTTCCAGCTCTGACCTTGCACGAACTCTTTCATCAAACCCGACCCTTTTGACTAGAAGCTTAAATAATCAACTAGTACCCTCTTATAACTTCCTCAAAAGTATCTTGCTTTCTGATGAAAAGATTGTTTCTGCTTTCAGGCGCAGTACTTGGATATTTCTACAGGACTATTCAAAGATTCTTTTACCAAATATTATGCTTTTAAGAGAAACAGGTGTTCCACATTCTTGTATTTCACTGTTGCTTGCCCATTTCCCTGAGGCAGTGATGCAGAGGCATGAGGAGTTCACTGACAGTGTAAAAGAGGTTAAGGAAATGGGATTTGATGTTGAGAAATCAACTTTCGTACTGGCTGTACATGCAATTTCCGGGGAAAGCAATAAGTCATTATGGAACAGGTGTTTTGAGGTTTATGGGAGGTGGGGTTGGTCTCACGATGATATTTTTTCAGCATTTAAAAAACACCCGAATTGCATGATGCTATCAGAGAAGAAAATCATGAAAGCAATGGATTTTATGGTGAATAAGATGGGTTGGCCCTCGAAGGCGATTGTTCAATCACCAAGTTTATTATTTTTCAGCTTAGAGAAGAGAATCGTCCCTAGATGTAAGGTTATTAAAATCTTGGCATCCAAGGGATTGGTAAAGGACGATTTGAGTTTATCTAGTGTACTGCTTCCATTAGAGAAACATTTTTTGAAACGGTTTGTGGCCAAATTTGAGGAGGAAGTACCTCAATTGTCGAGTGTGTACGAAAGAAAGGTGAACCCAGATGAAGTATAATTTGAAGCGTATAGATTGGTAAGATCAAGCAGGAGATTACCACTGATCTTTATGTGTTTTCTTTTTCTTTTTTTTTTTCTGAGTGAACTAGGAAGTTCATTTTACAGTTGGAGTTCTGGGTTATCTGAATTTGGCCTGTTGCTGTTGCCAATTCAAATCATTATTCACTAAAAACTAATTGGCAGTAGCTATATTTTTGTTCTGTAATGACAATTTTCTACGTTAACAAGAGCACCAATTGTTCAGTGTAGTTCTGTTGTAAATGATTTTTTACGTGCTTTGATAATTGAATTGGCTTTCTGTTTTCTTCTCTCCACTACGCTTTATATTTGCATATACTTCTTGACAAAACCTCATTGTGAGAAATTTAAAAAAAAAAAAAAAACTGCAATTTTGTTGGTTTCCTAGAAATCTGGATATTGAAATATCTCAATATAAGAGGAACTACAGTGTAACACAGTTGTGGCGCCGCAAACTATAAAAGAAATTTATTGTCTTCATCAAGTTAGAATTTTGTATCCATCAACGATAAGTTTTTTTACAAAGTTCTTTTATGTGAAGTCGTAGCAAAATTTTCGGGGCTGGAGGTGCAAAAAGGTAGCGTCTAAATTGGGCCTCAAAGCGAGTCCAACGAGGTACCGGCTTGGAGGTCCAATCCCTGAGAGAGAGCACACCCGCCGCTCTGGAAAGTCAGCTATAGGACTTGCGTTATGCAAGACTCGCATAAATCGAACCCACCGTATCAGATACGGCGGTAAGATACTACACAACGAACAATGCTACCCATCAAACAAGGATATGGCAAGCCAGTAAGGGCCCACTTGCCTCACCAGAATTTGAGGCACATCTTATCCAAACTACCTTTGTTGCCCTCACATGAGTCACAAGCCATCGTCACGTGGCCCAGCGGACCAATCGGCATTAGAGATGACTTATAAACAAACTAATACCCTTTTGTATTTCGATGTGGGACTGATTGACATGCATGCCTTGTGGTTCACAAACAGCGCCATTCGAATGACACCCGAATCCGGCTCAAAAGAAATTTTGATGCTGACGTTAAAACGGTTAAATTTTGCCGTCCATACTGGCAAGGCCAACGCAACCTACATGTAACTTGCATCGATTAGCACTCTTTCGCAGTTCTATCCAACTGCGGTAGCAGAGCAAAGAGTTGCTGGCTCTCTCCCACTTCGCCTGCATATTTTCATTAGTGTGTTTATGGCTCTTTGAAGAGAATTTTAGAGTTTTTGATTGAGGCTTACTCAATGGTGGAGAGACGGAGAAAGCCTTTGGTCCTTTCTTCGACCAAATTCCTCGTCGATTCCATACTGAGTTCGTCCAGACTTTGTGAAGACAGGCTTCCCGGAGACGACTTGTCACCAAGTTTACAGTTACCAGCGGGAATTCTCCGGTTATCGAAGGATAAAATTGGAGTTTCGGGCTTTAAACTAACTTCTCTTGACGATTCTGCTTTGGTCGGTCTTTCGACTGCTGTTCTCAAGAGATTGGCAATTACTTCTGGTTCGCTGGTAAGCTTTCCCTTACTATAATGTGTTTATAATTAAATGATGCTGCTTGGTTGATAGGAAAGTTCTGATGCTGAATTTTTGTCATTGGGACCTTAGATAATATAATATTCACCCAATTGAACTCCTCTCGATTATTTGCAGTAGTTGAACGGGAAATGTTTGAAAATTAACCTCCTTTTGTTGTAATCGACGAAATAAATGGGGATTCACCATTAATTTTGTTTTGGCTTTGAAACTTTTTCCTGCTTCTTTCGTGAATGGGAAAGACAAAAATCGGCCGCAAAGGGGTTGGTGTTGGTCGCTTTTCAAGTTCATAGAATGAAATGTAAATTGTTACTATTGTTAGTTTTTGCATTACCGACTGTAGACTGCCATGATGAACGAGCTCAATTACACAGCAACATAATACATCTTATATTCTTGTGTGCTTAATTTTCTTTTATATATATATATATATCCACTCTACTTCAAAACCCAACAGCCGATGTCTTATTTTCTGTTTTCCTCCCCCACTAATCTCATAGGTGCTTGTCAAGAATATTGAGACGACGGTGCAGAGGATTGCCCAAGTTGTCATTCTAGATCCTCCCAGAAATAATGAACATAGATTTGGTGTTAAAGGACCAACTTCCAATTCACCCCATACAATGCTTGTCTTTCCTTCTTATAGACTTCCTTCGGATGAGATGCCTTTGTTAGACCAGGAAATTGCATATCTTTCTCCTCTATTAGCTTTTAACCTTGACTTGCATGTATCTTGTTTAAAATCACTTGTTCACCAAGGGAATGAGACTTTAGCATCTCTTTTTGACCCTAATGTGGATGCCGAGACTTGTAAAGAAGTTAGCGATGGTTCGTTAATCAGTTTAGGGCTCAAACCCTTGTCTCAAGTGCCAAAATATGCTTCACACTTAAGAGTCTCTTTCGTTAAGATTCCGGAATGTGGTACTCTTGAATCTTTGAAAGGAAGTTCATCAATTGAAGCTGAAGCTCGCCAAGAAATGATTGATTTGGCGTTACATAGCTACTTTGAAGTTGATAGGTTCCTAGCAAGAGGCGATGTTTTCAATATCTTCATACATTGGAATTGCAAATCAGAAATTTGTATCCCTTGCAGCCGAAGGTCACAAAACAGAAGTGATAACATTATCTACTTCAAGGTAAATTTTCATATATTATTCCTTGGTGGCACCAAATGCTCAGGGATTGTTGTAGCGTGCCAGGGTCTCATTCAAAATAATTGATGTCCGCAGGTTGTGGGTATGGAGCCACCAGATGAAGCCATTCTTCGAGTCAATCGCACTCAAACACCCCTTGTGCTTGGAGGGACTGCCCCTTCTGCTCTTCCTCCAGATCTGCTGATTGATGGTCCCAAAGGTTTTGCCCCTTTTCAAGGGGACACAGTAAAAATCTTGGCCTCCATACTTGCACCACCTTTGTGCCCTTCAGCCCTCTCTTCAAAATTCAGAGTTTCTGTCCTCCTATATGGTCCAGCAGGTTTTCTTCTTGCTTTATAATTTGCTGTTAGCATCGTAAAGAAAACTCTTTTCTTCATTTAATCCCTTCTAACAAGATTTTTTATTATTGACACAACATGATTTTGCAGTGCAGATTTAACTACCAAAGACAGCTTATTTGATTATGACTTTTTGCAGGATGTGGGAAGAGAACTGTAGTTAGATATATTTCTCATCGCTTAGGCCTTCACATTGTGGAATTCAGCTGTCATAATCTTATGGCATCCTCTGACAGAAAGACATCTGTTGCACTAGCTCAAGCTTTCAACACAGCTCAAAGGTGAAGCAGTTGAATGTTGGGTGTGGTGTATCCAAGTTGTTCCATGATTTTAAAGCTATGGCATAATTGAGTTTGATATATGATGGCAGTACTAAATCATTAGGATAACTTGTTGCATGTTTTAATCTTTCATCATCAGCTTCTTTCACATAATATCCTCTATAAAAAGAATCAAGAAAGGAAGAAGTTATATCATTTTTTGTCAGTTTCCATGTTGAGTAAATATTTCATGTTTATGTGCCATTGCTCTTTGAAATTTTTTTTCTCATGCCATGATCTGATGACAGATATTCACCCACAATACTTCTTCTCCGCCATTTTGATGTCTTTCGAAATATGATGTCACATGAGGGTTCACCAAATGATCAAATTGGTCTCACCTCAGAAGTTGCATCGGTTATTAGGGAATTCACTGAACCAGTTGCTGAAGATGATGACAATTACTCAGATGAAAAATCAAATGGTGATCTTGTAAGATGTAATTTTGGGTTTAGGAGCATTCTTTTTTCTTTTCAATATGACTATGGTAAAGAGATTAACAAAATTTTGGGCTAACCTTCCATCTTTCTTTTCTTTGTCCTCTAAAACGTCTCAGGATACTCCTGGATAAATTGTAAAAATACTCGTATTAGTCTCCACACTCGAGCACTATCACTTCCGAAGTTTATAATTTTAAGATGTTAATGCAATTTCCCTACGTAGGAGGGCAAAAAATAGGATTACATGCTAGTTACCTGAACAACAAAACTTTGCAATGTTAGGCTTTGTCAGGGATGGTTACTCTTATATCTTATTGCTGCAGCCCATCAAAGATACTGGAAAAGTTAAGCATCAGGTATTGCTAGTTGCAGCAGCTGAGAGTTCTGAGGGTCTACCACCAACTGTAAGGCGTTGCTTCAGCCACGAAATAAGTATGGGTCCTCTCACTGAAGAGCAAAGGGTTGAAATGGTGTCCCAGTTACTGCAAAGTGGTTCTGAGCTCCTCTCTGATGTATGTTGACAAATTAAATTTCCTTTTGCTTTTCCATAATTTTGATGATTGGTTGCTATAACTTAAAAATAAATTTGGTGACTTTACCGGTGGGATAAAAACTTGGGTTATATTCTTCCTATTCTTTCATTTGGCCGTTTGTAACTATAGAACTCAATACTTTATTCTTCTATAAGAAGCCATTAGTGTTCCTACCAGTCTCAAGCAATGTTAATCGAAAGTTAGTTTCTTCTTTATATAAAATGTGCATTCATTATGACTACACTCTGCTGTTCTGGGTGTTCATTGTGATTATTCAAAACTGTACATCTTTGATGTGCTTTTTGGCATGTTAATTTAATCCATTAGCACATTTCATGGGCTGTAATGTCTGTCCATTTGAGTAGCTTGGTTGATCATTCCAATGTCTGAGTAAGTGAGCAGGAGTTCTCTGAGTAGAAGATGTGCTTTATTGCAATGATTCAGGTCAATAAGTATATATGCATATTAATGTAACATCTTGTTCTAAGTCACAAATGATTTTTTTTTTCTCAAGTCATGATTCTGAATCTGATGGGTTTTCGTAGTTGCTTCGTGCAGACTGGGCTAGAAGATACTGTGAAGAACATAGTTGGACAGACTTCAGGCTTCATGCCCAGGGATTTGTGTGCATTAATTGCTGATGCTGGTGCAAGCTTAATCCAGAAAGGCAATATTCAAGTTGATGAACCTGAGGTTAAGAACATGGATAGTTCTTTTGGAGACAAAGTAGTACAGAACCATGAACCAAGTACAGCTATACCTCAGGTTCTGGGGAAAGAACATTTGCATAAAGCCTTGGAGCGGTCTAAGAAGAGGAATGCCTTGGCATTGGGTACTCCAAAGGTTAGTTAGCTCATGGATGGTACTTCAAACCACAATGTTGCATACTGCAAAAAATGTCAAGCAGAGAGTTGCATTCTGCAAGGGTGTTGTCTTTTCATTTTGCAGAAGTTTTATTTACATGGTGAAGTGCAGCCTTTTAATGGTAGCCTTTTCTTTGGAATGTTTCATTGTGTACAATTTTAAGTCTGAATACAGGTTCCTAACGTAAAATGGGAAGATGTTGGTGGCCTTGAGGATGTGAAGAAATCAATTTTGGATACTGTTCAGGTGGGCCTCTTCTACTTATACTTGTTTCAAACTCACATTGCACTCAAGCATCTTTGAACTATTAGCTTATAAGACCAGAATAGACTGAAACACCTGCTGTAAACCGACCAAAACAAACAGCCACCCATCTCTCTCCTTGAGTTAAGCTGACTTCCAGTTGGTTATTCATGCTTTTTGTATTATTTCTAATTAGCACATTCCTAAGTTTTCCTCTTCACTTGTATATACTGCAGAATTTCGGCCTAAAAACTAGGACATTGTGTTCTTATTTGTTTATGTGTTATTTCCTTGTTCCCTTCAATGTCAGCTTTCACAAGAATGAAATAGGAATTGATATATCTTCTATATATGCTCTGCAACTGGAATCTAGAAGAGTAATGAGGATGAAGAAATTGCCTGAATGAAGGAATTAAGTCCGCCAGTTAGTTATATTGGGTCCTTGTTTGTTCATTCAGATATAACATAATTTAAAATGGTTAGGGCATTATATTAGTTTGATCATCTCTTGGTTTATATATTCAGCACATATTTCTATGTCATTTAATATGTTAAAATCCTTTAGGAAATTGTGATTTCAATATGCAATGGTTAACTTGTACTCTTATTGGATCTAATTCATTATAACCATTCTTCATATCTGCAGTTACCTCTCCTGCATAAGGATTTGTTTTCATCTGGGTTGCGTAAGCGCTCTGGTGTTCTGCTATATGGTCCTCCAGGAACAGGAAAAGTGAGTTCTGAGCTAGCAAATTGCTATGACATTTTTCTGACTTTTCCATATCTCATTAATAAAGAAAGGAGTTACTTCATAACCTTTTTCTTCTTGTTGTTTTTTTTTTTTTCGAATCTCAGACTTTGTTGGCAAAAGCTGTTGCAACAGAATGTTCCTTAAATTTTCTAAGTGTAAAAGGGCCTGAACTGATCAACATGTATATAGGAGAATCAGAGAAAAATGTCCGTGACATTTTCCAGAAGGTGAGAATTTTTTTCCCTTCTGAATAAATTCCCTCTAAAATTTGTACATGACTTATGTTTCAGAACCCTTTTTTTGGCAAATTTTTCATAAAATGCATTCTTTATAGGCAAGATCTGCACGCCCATGTGTAATATTCTTTGATGAACTTGATTCTCTCGCCCCAGCTCGGGGTGCCTCCGGAGATTCTGGCGGTGTTATGGACAGAGTAGTTTCTCAGGTGAGGATAAATATGCATTCATTTAATTTAGGATTATTGTTCATCAAAATAAATAATTCTCCTCCTTAACTTTGTTACTTTAACTTTACGAAGCCTTCAACTTTACTTTGACTCATCGAACACTTCAATTTATAAAATTAAACTTATTAAACACTTTCACTCGCAAAATCATTTTATTGAACATTTCAATTTGCAGAATCATTTTATTGAACATTTCAATTTATAAAATTAGATCGATTATATACTTATTGAATAGTTTTAAAATGTGAAAACTATTGTTTCAGAACTTGTGCTAACCCAATATCAAATTAATATTTTGCCTATAAAAGTCAAACACCCTAAAAATTGTTGTTGTTAGTATGGAAATGTGTATAATGTTATTAAGATTTATAATTTTAGGGTGTATAATAGATCTCCCTTAAAGTTGAGAGTGTCATAAGGTTAAAGTAGCTAAACTTAGGAGTGGATTTATGTATTTAGCCATTATTATTTCCATTGACTTGACTAATGGTTGCATATTGTCGCAATTTGCTCCTCAGTAGATGCTTGCAGAGATTGATGGCCTAAATGATTCTACACAAGTAATGTATTACTGGCCTCTTTTAGTAGAATAGATTTTCTTTTCCCATCCTGTTTCTCTAACATATAAAATGCCTCTTGATTCTCTCCGGTTATTAGGACCTATTTATCATAGGGGCAAGCAACCGACCTGATCTAATTGACCCAGCACTCCTCCGGCCTGGCCGATTTGATAAGCTGCTGTATGTTGGAGTTAATTCTGATGCATCTTACAGGGAGCGGTTAGTGCCTTCACATTTTTTACCTATTTTTCATGTACTTTTTCATTCTCACCTCACCCACATTCATGAACTTCCTAGGGTCCTTAAGGCACTTACCCGTAAGTTCACGTTGCATCAAGATGTCTCGCTTTATTCGATAGCAAAGAAATGTCCTCCAAACTTCACTGGTGCAGACATGTATGCTTTATGTGCAGATGCTTGGTTTCACGCTGCAAAGCGCAAGGTGTGTCAATTTTAATGCTGTTAATGGAAGCATAATTACTGGGTGACTACCTGTTCATTTTTTCTGACTGTACTGAGAAATCGTGTGATCTTTAACATGTGCAAAGTGCATTATCTTCTTCACTAGCAGCATAATTTTTATTCATTTTTTACTTCTTTTGTTTAGTCTTGCATCATTATGATGAAATGATGTGGTCTAAAAAGAAGCTTGCAGTTTTAATGCTTTTTCTCTTTTGGACAGGTTTTGAGTTCAGATTCAGAGTCATCTTCAACTGTTCATGAAGCTGATTCAGTGATTGTTGAATATGATGATTTTGTGAAGGTATGCAGTTGATGGTAGAATATTGAGTTTCGTTTAGTAGAAGATGATGATGATGATGATTTCTAGTAGTAGTAGCAGTAGTGCTTTTTTTTTTTCTTTCTTTCTTTCTTTTTTCTCTCTCTGTAATCAACTTGAAAATCTACAAACTTTTCCGATTAAATTAACAACTGAATGCCACCTCCTAACACAGGTCTTGATGGAGCTGTCTCCCTCCCTCTCCATGGCAGAACTCAAGAAATACGAGTTGCTACGGGATCAGTTCGAAGGATCTTCAACAAAATGAGTTGTTGGTTAGTGGCAGTAAGATTATTTATCATATAATAGTAGTGGTCTGCAACTGCATGCAGTAAAATGAATTTTGGTTTATACAAGAAAATTGAACCACAATTTACTGACATAATAGTGCCTTTGGTTGCCCAGGATTTATCATGTATTTTACACTTGAAATCAATCAATTAGATAGTGGACTTTGAGAGAAGTAGTGACTAGTTAAGAAAATGCCTGAATATTGGAGAATCTATGCTATGCAATAACGCATTTATGGTTAAATTGAAGAGCATAAGTAGAGAATATTCTGCCTGCTGGAAAAGGTATATTCTGGAAGGAAACATTTTGCTGTGCCAGTTGACTTCCAATAAACATTTTAATGTGATTTATGGTTTTTATTTCATAAATGAACAGAAACCATTGTCTTATATTTATTTATTTGGTGCGAAAGTTTGTTTTTTTTTTCATTTTTCGATGTTTTTCCCTTTTCTTAATCTTATTAACAGAAAAACGTATATTATTTTCCCCTAAAGCTCGCAAAATTTGAATCTTTTGAAATAAAGAAAATTTAAATAAATGAATTTAGAAAATTATATTATTTGCTGTAAAATAAAATAAAATAATTCCATTTTGACATGTAAAATAATTTTTGAAGAACATAACATAAAATGACAAAGTTCCTTGATAAGAACGTTGACGCGTGATGACTATACACATCTGTAGTAGTACAAGTTTAGAAGAAGGAAAGCGTCAGAAGAGTAATTAGCAACTACAAATGTCTGTTGCCACTTCCAATTCAGTGCCAAAACATGCTCACATCATTTGATTGGCCGCATGTTCCTTCTTACCCCGACATAAATTTTATGTGGTGGTAATAAATTTTTAAATTTTTTTCCTTAAGAATAATAAAATTGAAAAGCTATTCATTTAAGATTTACTGTTTCCAATTTGTAACATAGTTTAGTTTAAAAATTGGACTGTCCGAGTCCAAATTTAAATTTTACTAATAATAAGAAAAGCAGCCATTGTCGTCATATTGTAATTATTCCATGCCAAGTGCTTTGACTGTTTGACCTAATTTTGGTTATGAGGGCATGTCATAATATTACGGGCGGGATATGTTAATCTTCAATGTATTGATTAGTTAATGGACATGAAAAATTCAATTTGCAAATTATTACGTACGTTCTCATGAATTCAATCACATGCGTTAACTTTTATTTTAATTTATTAAATACTTTGATTAATGAAATTCATCTATTCAATAAAAAATATGACACTTATTGAATTGTGAAACAATATAAAAAGCTTATAATAACCGCATAATAAATTAATATTTTATATTTAAAAATAATAATAAATTATTATTACTAGCCAATTTTAAAAGAAAAAAAATGTCGTGACAACCATATTATTAGCCTTATTTTAGTATATATTTTATATATTTAGGGAACTTTATCCATTGTTTTTATTCAATAATGTAAGAATAATTAAAAGATAATACAATAGCTTTCTAAAATATATTAAAAGATAACTAAATAAGGTTCAATAGGTAGCGTGAAGTGATATGTTTTGGTAGGAGGGACCTTTCTGTAATTCTACATAGGAAGTCGGGGTCGTGATTAACATGGAATAACGGATAAGGTGTTAACTTACTCGCGCCAGTATCCCAAATGTCGTTTTTGACCTTTTCTTTCTCTTTTAAGTCTTGTTTTAAACAAGCAAATACACATACATACTCCACGTGATGCAATTAGTCATCTCTATTTTGTATTAAAATAAATTCTATAATATTTTTTTTTTAAAAAAAAACGTAATATTTGTTATCGCTATTTATATTAAACATAATAACTATTTTCATAATACTAAAATTAAATAAAAAAATTCCATGTAAATAGTGACAAGATTAAAAACCTTAATTAATTCTCAATAAGACGAAGAAGAAACCAAATTTTTGGATTTTATTTTTTGTCCTAATAAACCTTGAAGTTGACAAAAATAATCTTAAAAGCAAAACAAATTTACCTTGTCCTCCTATCCATCATAGCCACAAAAACAAAAGGGCATTTTGGTCAGAAAAATATAGGTGTTCGTTTGGGTCAAACAAAGGAGATGGTTTTGGTTTGGCAGAGTTATTTTCCTTACCAAACAGAACGGTAACTCACTTTTGTTTATAGAATTTCCATAATTATTGAAAGGAATTCCAATTCAGGATTTGGAATTATCCATCCAAATACCATAATTATTTAATAAATTTAAACTATTTACGTTTAAAGAAAGGAACAGCGAAGGAATTGACGTCGGCTAAGATTTAACATGTTCGATTCCGCCACCTGACAAGCATCAAGCGCCCAAGGTTTGGGAGGGCTCTTCCACGCTGTCTCGCTCACGCGCTTCAACATTTACTACTACTGTATAACGCTTTGGATGTAATTTTTTTTTTTTTTCGAATGGTAATTATTATTTTTCAAACAATATATTTAATTTAAAAATATTATTTGATAATAATTTAGATTATAATAAGGCAAAGACTCCTACTTGAAAAGTTATGGTTGGATTGTTAATATTTTTTTCATATTAAAACTATTTTAATATTATAATTCATAATAAAATAACTAAATTTACAAACCACCCGAGCTGGTGGTAAAGGCATTGATCATCCGCTTACTTAATTTAGACTCGATCATCAACTATAGTATTCCATTATGTAAGATGTTTAAATATTAATTTTATTACTTATATCAAGATATATAGTGGTAAGTGTATATATGATGTGACGATAGATTTAAATTCGAATTTCTCTAATACTAAAAGAAAATATTTTTAATTCTCTATCAATGAAAATATTATTGAACAATAAAACTTATATATTTAATTATTAAAAAATATATAACTTTAAATACTGTTAATGATATTAATATTAATTTTAACTCACTTAATGACTAAATTTAAAAAATAATTAAAAAATCAATTTTCTTGTCAACACAGTGCCTAGAAATCATTTCTTTTGTGACCTAAATATTTTAATAATTGTGTAAGCGAATTTGCCTTTTATTTTTATATTTTTATAGAGATAAGTAATTAATAGTTTTAGTATCTTATCAGAAATATTTATTGCTTGGATCGAAAGCTTAAATATGGAAAATGGAAATTAAGTTGGAGGAGTGAAAATATTTATTGTTGGATAATGCCTTAATATCAGTAACAGCAGTTAATTATTAATCTGAATAAAATAAGAAGCAAATGGCAGTCTGAAGTACACGCGCTATTAGCCGCCATGTTTTAGTAAGAGTGTATGCGTAAGTTTCAGACAAGCTTCGCCAGTAAAATAAATAGCGACGGACGGGAAGCCTAAAACGTAACAAAAAAAAAATGTTTGAAAAAACTTTTTTTTTTCTCCATTTCCTTCCTGGTTAGATCGGTCCGTTGCTTTGGGGACTTAAAAATAATAATAAAATTAAGTGGAACAAGTTTTATTTTTCGAAGGAGAAAATAAAAAAAAAGGGAAAAAATAAAATAAAAATAACGGGGAAAAAAAAAACGCGGCTGCTCTATACACCAAAAAACCAGAGAGAGAAGAGACTCTTTCTGCTAATCAATTCCAGCTATAGAGATCGCACCAAAGCGACCCCAAAACTTCAGGTTCCAAAATCATTCTGTTTTTGTTAAAGATCGTCTAATTTAAATTGGTTTAGTTTTTGGAATTTAAACATCAATTTCTGGTCGGTGCCGTCGATTTGGATTTTGTGATCGTGTCTGGTTTGGTCGTTCCATTGGGAATCCTTGGTGGGTTTTCGGGTCTGTGAAATGGGTCGGGTCCAGTTCTATGGTTGGATTTGCGGAGGAAGAGGTCTGAGGTTGCGGGCTTGATTGGTTGGTTCTTTTTTCAATTTATTATTTTTGTTATTTTTTGATGATTTCTTTGGGAAGGAGAGATGCGAGAAAAGAGCTAGGGTTAGGTTTTGGCAGTGGGAGAGAGATGGAGGACACTGAGCTTGAAGAAGGGGAGGCTTGCTCAGACCATAACAACAACGATGGTGATTATGATGCAAGCATGGACCCTGATATTGCTCTCTCATACCTAGTGAGTTTTCTTTTCTTTTTGAATTTTATTTTGCTTAATTAATTACAAGAACGATGAATATTTTTTTTTTTTTAAATTTATTGTTGGCTTTGTTAGATAAGTTGACTTTTCTCCAATTCATGTTGTTTGGGGTGTCTATGTTTTAGATCCGAAATATGGATACTAATGTGATTTTGAGTTCTAAGTTTGATCGGTTAGAATGCAGAGTGTAGTTGGCAATATCAGATTAATATGCTAATGCCGTTCAACAAAGAGAATAAAAGTATATGGTGCTTTTGTATTCTGAATGTATTTGGATAGAGGACAAAGATAATATTGGGAAATTTTCTTCAGTACTAGAATTTGTTAGCTGTAGAGCATATACATGATTTGGTGATTTTTCTTGATCCACCTTATTGATAGAGAAATATCTCTTTCCATATTTTGGTATACTGGGTTCTCACTGGCACAGGACATTTGTTTAAATGGTTTAGTTAGTGTGAAGTGCTAATTCCTAGATGCAAATTTCAAGTGTGAAGGTTGAAGAATTGAGCTTATAATTTCTCTATTCAGGTTCAGTAATGTGCTTGTATAAATCATGCAAAATAACTCTTGAGTTTTAAATTGTGGGGCATCTTGGAAACTTGAGCTTTGCATTCTAGCCTTGTGAAACTTTGTCATCAATATATGAAGTACAACTTCTTGAACTTGGATTCCAAAAATTGCACTCGAAAGCTTCCGTTTTGTAGATTTTTGAATCATGAATGCTTTTGAAGTTATAGCAAAGAGCCATACAACATTGCATATAAACCCTTGTTTCTGGTTCTATGTGTTGTATGCTTTCAGTATTTGTCTCAATCGTCAGTTCATATCTTTGTACATCTACAAAGATCTTACTCATGATAGGTAACTGCTATTTCTTTTTCTTTGAAGGATGAGAAGCTTCAGGATGTCTTGGGACACTTCCAGAAAGATTTTGAGGGTGGAGTTTCGGCGGAGAATTTGGGTAAGTCAAAACACACAGCAATATGATTACTGGAAGCCCTACTCTGATATTGACTACCTAGGGGTTACATTTCAAACAGGGGCCAAGTTTGGTGGTTATGGTTCATTTTTGCCTACCTATCAGCGTTCTCCTGTTTGGTCTCATCCAAGGACTCCACCAAAAATTCAGCACCACAATGCACCCAGGTCTCCAAACAATTCCCAAGTGGAGGTATATATATTTTTTATATTGTAATATTGGGGATTACTTATTTTCTTGTTTCGATTTAAAGGGTGAAAGTTCAGCTTGATTTTAGTTGATTTTGATAGTTTCTTTATTGAGTCTGTTGTATATTTTTCTTATATAGGGTGTCCGGCGTGGCTCAGTATCCTCATCAATTGCACCTCAATCAGTAAAACCTGAACCTGCGTCTGCTAGTGTGGTGTCACTGACAGCATCAAAATCCTCCTCCATGATTAATTCAGCTAAACAAGAAGTAGGCATGCCATCTACTAATCTTGCTAAGGAACATACTGCAATATATGAATCAGTAAACAGGAAATCTACTAATTTACCAGACCAAAAAATGCTGAAGGTTCGAATTAAAGTGGGTTCTGGTAATTTGTCGACACAAAAAAATGCTGCAATCTACAGTGGTCTTGGCCTTGATGTGTCACCTTCTTCATCATTGGATGATAGTCCCTCTGGAAGTGAAGGGATGTCTCATGGTCCTCAAGATTCACCATTTGAATCCCCCGCTCACATTCTTCAGGTGAAATGTCTTCCCACAATTTTGTACTCGTTAATTTTCCCTCAATTATTTTGTTGGAAGTGATCAACTCCGTTTCTTTTATCTTGTGTTCAAGTAGATAATGACTTCCTTTCCAGTGCACGGGGGCGTATTGCTGTCTCCTCTTCCTTGTGATTTTATTCAATTGTCAGAAAGGGAAAAGCTTCATAATGGCTTATTGCCTACCCTTACCATTGGCCCAGAAAGTCCTGGCATTATAACTAATGGGTTGGATGCTGTGAGAAGTGATGGGAAAGTGTTGGGAGAAAAGAAAATTAAGTCACTGGAGAGGAATGAAGTATCAGCAGAATCTAAAAGTGAAAATAACAGGGATTTTAGGAGTGGTATTGATGCTTTGCCTAAAAAGGAGTTAGATCTTGACACTTTGGCCTGCGAGGAACTTGTTTCTAACACATTAAAGCTCCCACTCCTCTCCAATTCATTTTCTGTTCCTAATGCAATGATAGGTACAATTAGGACATCTAATATACCCAGGGAAGTGTTCAAGGGTGGAGTGAGGGACAAAGGATTTTCTGATGTAGCGAAGGAGGAGCTGTTGGGGCCAATGGATACACATGAAGATGCCTGGATTGAGAATTCCAAAGCCACTTCAGCTGGAAAGATCTGGGAAGACAAGAAAGCTAGTCCTTTTGACAGTGTTTCTGTATATCCGAGGAAGGATGGCCATCGAAAGGGAGAAAAACCTTATGGCTCTGTCAAAAGTGACTCAAATATTTCGAAGGGGATGAAAGCTGTTAGCTCTGAACTGACAGACACTCCCAAGCAGAAGGCTGATCAGAAAGTTATGTCCCATGAACAGGAAGGCACCAAGTTTCTCTCTGGAAAGGAGCGTTTATCTTCTGAGGGGAAAAAGAAACTAAAAGGAAATCAAAATCGTGGAAATGTGGTTTTGGAGATGCCAAAAGATGGCTTGGCAGGTGGTTCTTCTTTGGTGACCAAAATTAGGAAGAGCGCCCCTGCAGATGACTATACAACTAAGGGAGAGTTGGAAAACACAAAATCACAGAAGAATAATGGAAAAGCTGGGGATAGGTACAGAGATTTTTTCGGGGATATTGAACTAGATCGAGAAGAAAAACATATGAGTCCACTGGCAATGAGTCATGAAGATAGGCAGAAAGATTTTGACTTGGGTGAAAATAGTGTATGTTTCCTAGAGAGATCAAGTGGTAAGAAAATTGATAAGCTGTCAGCATCTGAGGTGCATCCTAAAACAGCTACTGGCATTGGTTCCTGCTCTGAAAATGGGCCCATATTTGATGCTGGTCCTGCCGCAACTGTCCCTGCTGCAACACAAGATAACTGGGTCTGTTGTGACAAGTGTCAGACATGGCGGCTTCTTCCGCTTGGTAAAAATCCTAATGACCTACCTGAGAAGTGGCTTTGTAGCATGCTCGACTGGCTGTAAGTTCTCCAACATCATTTAAATCTAATATTTCTGACCATTCATAACTTCAATAAATAGCCAATCGATATGGATATTAATAAAAATAGGCTCAAAGAATTTTTTTTTTGGAATTCCTATTGGAATTTTATTTTGAATTCCTGTGTCTTTTCTCTTCTCTCTCTAAAGTTTGATTTTCTTTTTTTAATTTTGCATGCTTTAGGCCTGGTATGAATCGGTGTGGTTTTAGCGAGGCAGAAACCACAAAGGCTGTAATGGCATTGAATCCTGTTCCTCATCCATTGAGTCAAAATAATCTGCAGATCAATCCCAGTGGGGTTTTATCCAAAGTAACCTTGGTTGACAATCAGCTGGTTCGGAATCACCAAAACTTTGGTTTGCATACCATGCCCAGTGGTAAGAAGAAGGCAGGCAATGGTCCTGCTCCATTGTCAAACTCTGTGAAGAAGGGAATGCAGTCATCAGTTGCAAATGGAAGCTTAAATGGTGTGAACCAACCTATGGTAGGTGAACCTGATATTCTGAAACTGTGCAACTCTAGTGACTTGGCTGCAGAAAAGCACAAATATAAGCAGAAAGAGAAGCAAAAAGCACTTGACAGCTGTTCTGATGGAGGTATTGCATTTGAATATTTTTCTGCCGTGCCACTCTGAACTTCTCTTTCCCCTCCTTGAGTATGAGATTGACTTTTATTTACAAACTTGCTCACAGGTGATACTAGGCAATTAAAGGTGAAAGGCAAAAGGGATTCTGAGCAAGATTTATTCAGGACCTCCAAGAAAATGAGAACTGAAGGTTTGCTGCAAGATTTGGTATCTGATCAAGTTAACATTGAAAAGTTAGGTCCTAGTTCAAGTAATGGTTTGCCTTCTGTGTCATCAGGAAAGAATTTGCTCCAAAAAAATGGCCGCACTTCTTCTAAGGATCAGGCACAAGTTTCTGCCGGAAAATCAAAGGATGAAGTTCTGATGTCCTCAGATGATGTTCCCACAGATTTAGGAAAGGGGGATGATAGAGAAGTTGGCAAGAAGAGAAAAGTAATGGAAAGTTACGATTCTCAAGGTAATCTAGGCTCCCTTACAAATATTCTCTTGGATAGCAGGGCCTTAGACAAGGAGGAGTTCAGTGAGAATGAATACAGGAAAGAAAAGAAGGCCAGGGCATCCAGGTCTGATGGGAAAGAGTCCAGCACGAGCAAAGGCAGTGGTAAAACGGACAAAAAAGCTAGTCATAGAAAGAACCGGCAATTAGGGCAAGACATGGGGAGTTCTGTGTCTCAACGAAGCTTGGATGGTGTGGATTCTTTGAAAAGGGGTTCTCGATCTCTACCTCCTTCTGTAGCAGCTACTTCTAGCTCTTCTAAGATTTCTGGCTCCCTCAAAACCAAAGTCAATTTTCACGACGCAAAGGGGTCACCTGTAGAATCAGTTTCGTCATCTCCCTTGAGGGTTTCAATAACAGGTAAGCTCCCATCAAGTGAAAAGAACTTCATTGAGATAGTTGACTGTACTGATGCTGGTTTTTTCCTCGTAGGTGGTCGGAGAAGATGCTCAGATGGTGAAGATGATGGTGGGAGTGATCGATCTGGGACAGCAAAGAAGGAAAAAATTCTCGATGTGCTTAATCATGGTTCCCTGGAATCCTCTTTGCTTGATTTTCAGGAAAAGGATTTTAATCATGTTTCTGGTGGTAAAGCTAAACAGCAAATTGTGCCTTCTCCTGATGTCAGAAACCATCACTTCGAAAATGGTGGTGCAGATTATTTAGGTCAAGACAGTCGGTATCCTAGTAAGACTACCACGTCAGACCGATGTCGTAATGATGATAGACAACCTGAAAATCATACTAATGGGTCCCGCCAAAGGAAGTCTGGAAAGGTATCTTCTTCGAGGTCTAAAGACAAGAACAAAAATTTAAGTTCTGAGCTTGACAATGGTAAAGTTAAGGCTTCTGATTCTGTTGATGAACGACCACCTTCCTATGAAGTGAAACTGAAAGATGGTAAAAATAAGATTGCAGAGAAGTTTGTGGTCAGGTCTGATGAAGGTGAGAATAGATATGTTGATAAAAAGGACTCTGTGGGACTTTTCTCTAGTGAGAATAGCAGGAAAGAGAGCCAGTCAAAATTTCGGGAACACAATGGTCCTGATACTAAAGAACATGCTATGTTCAGCCATGATACAAACCCTACTCCAAAGAAGAGTTTGCTGTTAGATGGTGAGGCAACTGGGAGAGGGAAGTCACCATCATTACCTCCCTCTGCTGGGGCTCAGAGTGAAATGTCATCTCATTGTCCTCGACCAGTTTCTGGATCTCACAAAGAAAATGGAACAAATATTTCAGTTAATGCTTTTGACAATGGTAATACATCTAGAACACCAAAACAAATCAGAAAGGTTGATCATCCAAATGGCCATCAAAACAGTTCAAGAGACCCGCTTTCAAATGGACACAGGGCCAGGGATCTTGATGCCCCAAGTCCAGTTAAAAGGGATTCTTCCAGTCAAGCTGCTACAAATGCTCTGAAAGAAGCTAAAAATCTGAAGCACCTGGCTGATCGACTTAAGGTTTCAATGTTCATGCTTCTTGTTTGTATGTTTCTATCCTTTCTGGTTTCGTGCTTTCTAAAATTAATTTTTTTGCAGAACTCTGGGTCAAGTCTTGAAAGTACAAGGCTTTACTTTGAGGCAGCTCTCAAGTTTCTTCATGGAGCCTCCCTGTTGGAGACTGGCAGCAGTGACAATACAAAAATGGGAGAGATGATTCAGTCAATGCAAGTGTACAGTAGCACTGCAAAACTCTGCGAGTAAGTTAAAATATAAAGTTGTATGGCAACACTTTATCATGTCTTGTTAATGTTGCAGCTTTTATGTCACTTAAGTAGTCAGAAATGCTTGCAGCAAAAACTGGAAAAAGGCACTTAAAATATATTGATCTGTTCCTAACTCGTTTGCTGGAATTTGATATTTTAGTTTGATTCCAGAGGCCATAAATGTCATTTGTGTCAGAGGTTTTGGTTAGAACTGATTCAGGCTTGTTATGGCGGGTATATCAAAAGCTGTCACTTGCATGGTCCTCATGATATTTTTCTCTTTCCTTTGTTGATACTAAATAAATTTCTTCAGTGTTGTTATACCGCATCTTGCATTTGTTAGTGTGTCGCTCAAGTACTCGAAGCAAAGATTGGAATCTTCTAAAATTGGAATCTTCTATGAACACACTTGTGAACCATGTTTTGAGACATGGTTATCTGTCCTGGATTTATCTCTCTCTATGAAGTTATATAAATAGATTCTAAAAGAAAGAAACAAAGATTTAGGGCAACATCAAGGAATATCCAGAAAGGAATTGTTCATGCTGTTGCAGCAATCAGATCATTTGCTGTTATCCTGCTGCTGTTTTTACCCTAAATTACCTAATACCTATTTTTTCAGGTTTTGCGCCCATGAATATGAAAAATCCAAAGACATGGCTGCTGCTGCCCTGGCTTACAAATGCATGGAGGTGGCATATATGAGGGTGATTTATTCTTCACATTCCAGTGCAAATAAAGATCGACATGAGTTGCATACAGCTCTACAAGTGGTTCCTCCAGGTAACTACAAATATTAGTTTTCTTTGCAAGCTGGATGAAATTCTATTTGTTGGAGCCTATTTTATATGCATTGTATCCTTGTGTTAATATTTTATGTTTGGACATGCTCCCCAAGCTTGACAAGGTGGCTATTTAGGCAAAATAGCCCTTGCCTTCTTTGATCATCAGGAGTTGCTAAGTTGCCATGCATAAAAGTTGCCATCTGCATTTGCTAAATACTAAGTTCTTCAATGACACTTTCTTTGTTGGAGGGAAGAGTGAGAAAGGACTATTGCAGATCTTTAAGTGTGAAGAACCGCATATTAAGTGTGAGGCCTCAGCTCAAATATGGACCAATTGTTGGATGCTTGATGCTTGATGCTTGATGCAATTAGTCAAATGATAATGGATATTCTAATATGCTCACATTTTTCTTCTAAAAACCAAATAACTAGTCACTTCTGTTTGTCCATCTTCTTATTCTTCTTTTATTAAAAGTGGTGGAGGTAGTATTAGAGGTTAACCCTACCCCATTCGTACCAATAGGCAGCATAGAGGATGGAGTACTATGCCTAGAAATCAACAAGTAGAAAACTTTGTTAGAAATTTTACATTTTCTTTATTTGGATTGGGACTAGGTAGAATGGTTGAGACAAGAAGCATCTATTTATACTTTGGATACTCATATGACCATCGAAAATCATTGAATTGACTAATTCCTAGAAATTAAAGAAGATTGTGCAAGTGTCTTTGTATTATTTGTTTAATGTACCAATATATTGTGTAGTAGTTCTGTATTCCATGCCATGGATACATTTGGCACTAAAGATAGCCTGTTTACCACAATTTTTTTTGGTATGTTTAAGAAGGACCTGACTGATATCAGTAAATATTATCATATATTTTCATGATATCCACAGATGCTTGATCATCTCAGTGCTAGCTTTTTCTCCTTTCTTTCATACTAAAAATAATTTTTTTTTAGTTTTGCATTTAGCTTTTCAAATGCTTAATCTTTTTGCATTTTTATCAGGCGAGTCTCCTTCTTCTTCTGCCTCTGATGTTGATAACTTGAATCACCCAGCAACAGTGGACAAGGGTTTCCTAGCCAAAGGTATTAGTTCTCCTCAAGTGACTGGAAGCTATGTCATTGCTGCACGAAACCGTCCCAGTTTTGTACGGTTGCTCAATTTTGTAAGTACATTGTTTTTCATTAAGAAACTTCAAGTTGTTATTTGATTATCTTGTTGCCTGAATTCTTCCAAAAATAGAACTGAGGATAACAATTAGACTGAGGAACTTATTATGATTTGGAATTAAATTATTAAGAGAAAACTTTATTATCATATATGGGTATGAAGAATGCATAAAGCTAAAATTACCTATCCTTTTTACTTTCTGATGTCCTTGATGCAAAACATCATGTTTGTTCTTGTGTATCATGTGCTGTGAACATCAGTTTGCAGCATCTATTTGGTGCCAGGATACCTCTGCTATTTCATTTTAGAGCATTTAATGCTCGATAGTTTAGTTTGCTTGCTAATATGTATCCATATAAATATATATATATATATGAGCATCATCAACTGTGATTATTTTGCCAGGCTCAGGATGTAAATTTTGCTATGGAAGCCTCAAGAAAATCACGGATTGCCTTTGCGGCAGCTAATGTAAGCTTGGGAGAAACTCAACGAAGAGAGGGTATTTCTTCCATTAAAACAGCTCTTGATTTTAATTTCCACGATGTAGAAGGATTACTACGTCTGGTGAGGCTTGCAATTGAAGCCAATAGCCGCTGAGGAACCCAGTTGTTTGTGGAGATTGTATCAATTCTGGGAGAAAATGAAAGAGAACTATTTTTGACCCAGATCTCCCTGTTGAAGTAGTTGAGACTTCTGTTGTGGGACCTGTTATCACTGTCTCACCAGCTCAGTGTTCTATGTACATATGTATGATACAGGAGAAATTTCAAATTGAGTATATTTCTTCATCAACTTCAGCTGCTTTCGGAGACAAATGAGGACCATACATGTCAAATCCATTTGAGGATTGCTATTAACAAAATCTGTTTATAAACTTCTACAGAAATGGTCCGAGGTTGTAGAATGTGGCAGTTTTTTTGTGGCACTGTAGGGCTGTGAATGAAGAAATAAGCTAATAAACATAGACAAACCCAATTATCAATATGGGCGGGGTTGTAGAATTCTGATAGCAGAGTGAGCCATCTTTCTGGCAATTGTTTTTCCCCAGAAGGAGGTCAATGAGCTGTCTCTTAATGCATTAGTTACAACTTGTTTGGATACATCTGAAGGATGCAAGCTGTAAAATATGTCTATTGACATGACATCTTAGTTCTACTATGAGGCTGCATTTAACTTCCTCGGTTCAAGCATTGTGTAACGATGGCAATGAGGTGGCAGTCTCAGGTCGGTGACCTAGTTTACTATGTTTTTACCTTTTCCTTATCTTCAATTTTCTTATCAGATTATATAGGTTATTTGTCTTGGTTTCTTTTATATGCTATATGTGGACATTTTATTTATCTCCTTGTTTATTTATTTCTGCAGGTTATCTGATAATTGCAGTTAAGACAATTTTCTCTTTGTTGTTAACATAGAAAAGCAGGAAGAAGTTGGACAAGTTGTATATTAAGAAATAATTATGCAGGCCTGTTACCAAGTTATTCCCTTTTAAGGTTCGTGTACTATATTAGCTGCAAAAGTTCAATTGGATTGACTACTGTTCTTAAGTGAATTTGCCTCTCAACGTCTCCTTTTCTCTTTGGCAGTGACTATTATAATTGTATATATGCAATCAAGTAGAATGCGAGCTTCATTTTTTCCCCCTTTTTCGGGGTGGGGAGTTCTTCATGCCATGCATTCCGTCAGTTGCGAGGATATAAGCGGTAAAGCTACTGTAACCAATTTCTACTGGAGTTGTAGTGATGTTTAAATGAGACATGGTTTTGATGATGTGCTTGTTTAATTTCTGAAGAACTTCATTCCTTCAGCAGCTGCATGCACCTTTTATCCTCTTTCCACATGCTTCCACGACTCAAAATCAAACTTCCCTTGACTTGTTGAGAATTACTTGCAGTTCTGAAATAATGTGGTGTAACTGTTGATCAGGTGATGCGAAAGAGGGAGTTTTGGTTTCAAGTTCAGCAAATCCGGGCAGATTTGGAAAGCATAACAGCTGCTGGATATTGAAGTATTAATCTTGATGAAGTGCTTGTATTTATATTGGCCCCTCAACGCAAATGCTCATATTGCTTTGTTCATATTAATTGTAAAGTTAGCCACACGTTAGATTCTGACCAACCCCTGCCCCTCTCCAGGCCATTCCCAACCCATAAAAAATAAGAAGAAAATCCAATCAACTCACCTCACCTCACCTTCACTATTACTTGTATAGAAGCAGTAACATTTATTGAAAAAAGTTTTGATATTCTTTTTTCTTTTCCTTTTTTGTGATCTTTGTCTGTTTTATTTGATGGTTTGTTCACTTTGATGCATGATGTTCAATTCTTTAGATTTTGGAGTCTTGGCATCAGCTAGTGAAATGCAAGCTAAAAGAAGAAAAGGAAAATGTAAATCAAATTATTCAACTTCCAAAGGTTTATTGAGAATCCCACAACTGTTTAAATTATATATAAGACGAGATGGACCAATTATTACTTCAACAATTACTCGGGCCTTATAAAAAATTTAGTTAATACAGTTAAATTATGTTTTTTTATTTATTTTTTTCTGATATACTGTTATCTTAATATCTATTAAATTTAAATTATCTGTATTACATTATTTTTAAAATTAATTAGACATATGACTAAATATAGTTTTCTTTCAATACTTTAATTTTTTTTTATATAAAGATTTAATTAATAATTAGATAAAATGATAACGAAATATATTAAATAAGAGAAAAATAATAAAATTTAAATATTATTCGCTAAGAAAGGATGATACTCATCACGGTTCAGTATTTTTTTTTATTAATAAAAGTTAATTAAACAATTGTGAGGAAATAATCAATACGTCTAAGTACTAAATAGCATACTTGATTGGCGAATTATTAATATTTAATTAATTGTTAAATCTTGAAAACATGTATATATATATATATATATATATATATATATATTTCTGAAAGGAGTTCTAATAATTTTTAATGAAGAGATTATGCCTTTTTAATATTAAAATTTTAAATTAGCATTAACATATCCTATCGTTACGTGTCTTACATAGTAAACATGATTTAAACACTGAGCGAGCTAGCCGCTAACTCGAACCCACCTACCTGCCCGACCGTCTCACGAGTCAGGACCTCGTTTAGGCGCGTAGTTTCGTTTTTCTTTTTCGCCTCTTTCATAATCTCACGTGCTAATTGGGGCTTTAGTTCGCTGCTCTAATTCTACCTTGTTCGCAGCTATCGCCTCCCTCTCCCCTACCCATCACCCGCCCTCAAATTACCAACCCTAGCCCTAATCCTAACTCTATTTTTGTTTAATACAATTTTTGCAAATTAATTTTTGTCTTGAAGCACGTAATTCCTCACACCGAACTGTAATGCGCTGTTCTCACACACCGAGCTTCAAGACTCCAATCTTCCACTTCGACAATGGAGGCGTTGAAGGAAAATTTAGAAGAAATAGAGATTGGGAGCTCCGTCGAGTCGTTTCAGAAGTTTTTGGATTCGCAGAAGGAACTCTTTCACAGTCAGATCGATCAACTTCAAAGCATCGTCGTCACTCAATGCAAACTCACCGGCGTCAATCCTCTCTCTCAAGAAATGGTGCGTTTGTAGTTTTTGAGAATTTTAAATATCGAAAATAACTACCGAAAGCTTGAATTACACCCATAGAGGATAATTGTTTTCAGTTTCGGTTGTTTACGAGCTGCTCTGTTTAGTTTTGAGCCTTAAAGGGCAAGCAGTTATTTATTTGTACTAGAAGTTGCTAATTTTGTTACATGTTTAATTCAAATCCTGGGGCATCGAGAAATTTAATAGTTTCTTTCTGTATTACGTTTGTTCTGTTTGTATTTTTGGTTCCTAGGACGGTATATAACATAATGCAACAAGGAATCTATACGTAACTACATAATTCATTTTTGGAGTAGTAAATTATGTTTTTTCTAATGCATCATGGGTATGGAATTTCTTTGAGCACTACTTCCTAAATAGAATTTTACAATGTATGGTTCGCAGGATGGTGCTATGATTAGTATTTGAATTCTAATGCCTCTTAAAATCATGCCAAAATGTGAATTAAGATGTTGTTCAAGGTTATAAAAGCTTCAAACTTGCTTGAGTTGTCTATTGGGCAGGAGTGTCATACGTTTGTTCGGAAGATGCTCTTATTCTTTTTCTTCACAAGAAAATTAATTTTTCCATCAATTATGGATGTATGATGTTCACTAATACAATCATTTTCTGATTCATCTCCAGGCTGCTGGTGCCATGTCAATAAAAATCGGTAAGTTGTGGATGCCAGATTTCTCTATCTAATTTATTAACAGTATTTAAGGAGCCCTAAATTGGTATTTTTAACTCAGCAACAATAACATTTGCATATTGTGTACGTATATTTGCCTTGTTGAGCTATGGTTGACTGGCATTATGAAGTCACTTCAGCTGCTGGTTGGCAAACTAGTTTTGTCAGTGATGAACATGAATATTTCGATTATCATGATCCTAGAATGTAACAATTGAATTAGCTTCAAATTGCATGCTGATCTACACAGGCATGTATACAATTTCATGGCTGCTTTGCGGGCCAAGTTTTCCTCTGGGAAAACCAAGTGATCTTAGATGCATACCTTTTTGCTCCCTCATAGTGCACTTTCTTTATATTTCTGGACACTGAAAATAGTTAGGAATGATATGCTGGAGTTGGCTTGTATTTGGGCTTAGCTTCTAATTGTCAACAGTAGTCCATTAGTTAATTACTTTCGTGTTAAATCGTTTACAGTCAAACAATAATACAAATTCTTAATACTTCTCTATCAATCTCCTCTTGTCTTTGTTTCTCTCCTCTCTCTTTCTCTTCTCTTTCCCTTATTTTCTCTATGTTTCTCGGTAAACAAGCACGAGTTAGGATTGTATTTTCTGCAAGTTCCAACCAAAAATCTATAATCAGACATCTTATGAATTGTTCTACTTTTTCATCATTTTCTAACTTCATTGGGGTGATTTGGCAGGAAAAAGACCTAGAGATTTGCTAAATCCTAAGGCCATAAAGTATATGCAAGCTATTTTCTCAATAAAAGATGCAATCAGCAAGAAAGAATGTCGCCTGATAAGTGCTCAATTTGGCGTAACAGTTACACAAGTATTTACCTTTTTCATACTTTTTCAACGTGAAATTACTTTTTCAGCTTTTTTTATGTTAGTCTGCTTTGCACAAAATGTTTTGCCTTGTATACCTATGTATCAAGAAACATGTGAAAGTTTACTTTTATGGTGTAAAATTGACTACAGGTTCGAGATTTCTTTGCTAGTCAGCGTGCAAGAGTGAGGAAACTGGTCCGGTTATCAAGGGAGAAGACATCTAGAATAAATGCATGTAAAGAACCACAAGAGGGGGCTGCAACAAGCTCTGATTCTATGATGCCTATTAATCTGGCTCCATTGAATTCTGTCCACCCAGATCCAGTTCCCATAGGGTCTCTTGGATGCAATCCAGTTCCCTTATACTCTGTCACTCCTGATATGGCTCCTTTAAACTATATTGGGCATCCAGCTCCCTTAAACTCTATTGGGCATGATCCGGCTCCCTTAAACTCTATTGGGCATGATTCAGCTCCCTTAAACTCTATTGGGCCTCCCAATGTTGAGGAAGCACCATCTTGCTCAACACAGGATGACTTAATACCTGGCCTACATGATTCAGACAAACATTTTGTTGAAAATATTTTCTGTTTGTTGCGAAAGGAAGAAACATTTTCTGGGCAGGTGAAACTGATGGAATGGATCTTGCGAATACGAAATACCTCAGTGCTAAGTTGGTACTTTTCTTATCAGTTTTGTGCGTTTAAGAATTTTATTCTTGTCTCTCATGGCTATTTAACTGTTCTGTCATACGTTGCAGGTTTTTAACTAAAGGTGGTGTCATGATTTTGGCTACATGGTTGAGTCAAGCAGCTGCTGAAGAACAAACAAGTGTTCTTCTTGTCACCCTCAAGGCACAAATACACTCCTTATATCCTGCTTAATGCTTACTAATTTATTTCTCATAACCTGGCTTAAGATCAAGTAATTTTGCTACTGTGCAGGTTCTTTGTCATCTGCCTTTGCATAAATCTCTTCCTGAACATATGTCAGCCATACTGCACAGTGTTAATAGGCTGCGATTCTACAGAACATCAGGTGTACTTTTGTTCAGAGACTTGTACTTTTTGACTCTTGATCTCTATTTCTCTCTTCCACCGTATTGCTTTATAGCCCTTGTGATAATTTTGAATCTCATTTATCTGATTTTAAGATCAGACATATCAAACAGGGCAAGAGTTTTGTTGTCAAGATGGAGTAAAATGTTTGCTAGAAGCTTGAAGAAGCCAAATGGTATAAATTCTTCTGTTGATGAACAGGAGATGATACTGAAGCGGAGGTAAGTCAATTTCCTCACTTATACTTAAACATTTGTCCAATTAGCATCTCATTTTTTTTGTCTCTAATTTCGTGCAGTATTGATGAAATTATGGGAAATGAATTATGGCACTCTGATGTTAGTAACCCTGTAAGTTCTTCACAAACTTAATATTTGATGATTTTTATATGACGTTTTCTTATTGTTGTTATTGCTATACAGGAAAATGCTATTACTCTTTCTGAAAGTTCTGAAAATATCAGGTACATATATATTTCTGTCTGACTTGCTTCAGCCCATTGGATTTTGATTATTAGATGAAATACTGAGCACAAATTTCCTATTTAGGAAAATGGAACCCTCACAAACGTTGAAGCTTTTGCCAGCATCAGAAGATTCAAGTCGGAAGCACATCCTAGGTGTATCTTCATCCCGTATCCTGAAGATTTCAATTCAATTTGTTAATTTTGTTTGGATTGTGAAGTAGTATCATTGCATAACACTTAAAGGAAACATCAACCAGAATCATAATTCTTTAGGCAAGGGTTGGAGCCATTTATCATATTACCACTCAGTTGCATTAAAGGAAACACCAACAGAAATCATAATTCTTTAGGGAACGGATGGAGCCATTTATCAATATTACCACTCAGTTGCATCTATCTCCAGCTGCAAGGTTATCCTTAGTAAACTTGGCTTTGCCTGGTCATTTGAAGTGTTCAAAAGTCTATTGGTGCTCATCATATCATATGATTTGCGTTACAGTTAGCATATTCATTCTTGGTGTAAAATTGAATGCATTCTACTTGTAACTAGAATATTTTCGTTTTTCTCAAAAAAAAAAAAAAAAAAAAAAAAAAAAAAAAATTTTCTTCCAGCCAGCTCTAAATATTGAAGTTGTGGCCAAATAATCTTTGATAACGAGATTGGATGTGCTTCTTTTGCTATACAGCCTGATAGTGACTGTCTAATGATTTGTCACTGTTATGCAAGAATTGCCATACTTTTTTTGATTCATCACCACTTGCATTTTAATATGTACCCTTCACAGTAGGTGCATGAAACTACGAAGAAGTTATTTGTTCAAATTTCTTGTACAGCAGCTTGTCTGCCTTGTTTAATGTTTACATTTCTTGAGAAGAATTCCATGATGATAAACCAGTTGTCAAAACCAAACTAATATAGTCACATTGTTGGTGCTAGTGAATTTGAAGTGTGATTACTTGATGGTTTCAAATCTTATATCAAAATGTCATTGTATGGAATTTATTCTCATGCAACTTCACTACCTCAGAGGCAAAAACAAGGTTAACAGGGACCTATAATCTTGAATGATCTTACCTGTAATGATTGGTTATCCATTCTGGATGTTAAGCATTTTGCTGGGTGTATTGTTTATTGATTTCATTGAACGGTTAATTGGAACTTAGCGAGTCATTTTGAATGATACTATTTCCTCTTCCCAAAGCCTACCCTTAAAATTGCCTTTTAGTGAGTGTAGTGCAGGAGGAACTAGATTTTAATGATTCATCTCCTTTTTGCGTCTTTGGAGGTCATTGGCACCAAAAGGTGCCCTGTTATTAATTTTTGCAAACAAAGTTTTTGGTCACTTTGGGTATGGACCTTGAAATTAGAGCTTACAGTTGAGGCAATTCATCTTGGAAGTTGGTAAATCTCATTCTGATTCAAAATTTATGTGCTCCCTAAATGATTTATGTGCAATTGGATTTTATTCTTTGTATGTTCGGATGTATTACATTCCTTAGCTAGTACCAGATACCAGAGAGCGCAGAAAAGTTCAGCTTGTGGAACAGCCAGGGCAGAAAACAGCTGGCAGAAGCCCCCAGGCTACAAAACCAGTTTCTGTCAATCAAGGCCGCCCAATGTCTACTGATGATATCCAAAAGGCAAAAATGCGTGCTTTATTCATGCAAAGCAAGTATGGGAAAATTGGTTCCTCATCTAGTGGACCTAATGTTACAAAGACAGAAGGTCTTAATAAGCCTTCAAATATTTCATCCGGTAATTTGTTCCCAGCATCTAAAGTTCCTCTTTGGCCTAAGATTGAGGAACAGAAAAAACCAGTAATAGTTCCCACAGTAATTTCTAATAAGCAAGGTCCTCTTGATCCAAAGCATAAAATGGGTTTGAAGGAACCTTTGGGAGAATTTTGCAGGAGGGTCCAAATACCATGGCAGACACCTCCAGGTACATCCATCTTTGGTGTTTGTTTGTTGGTTGCTTAAATATTTGCCGATAATATTAGTTTGGACAGATCTACAATAATGTTTTACTAATAACAGAGGAAAATTTATATATATATATATAATTTTAAAAAAAGAAAATTTTTCAAAAAATTCCATGGATTTTATGAAATAGAAAGATATATAATGTGACTAACAGCTGCACATTTTGTGGAGACTTCAGTTTTTGCAAACACAGATGCTGAGATTTTCTGTCTTTCCTATGTGGCCTTCATTTTTAAAATATTTGCAAACATGGAGAGGATTGAAAACAATTTTGAACTCCATAAACTTGGTATCTTTTCAATTTTTCTATGAATTTCTGTCTCTGTCATTTTCAAGCAATGTTGTACATTGTCTCTTGATGAAATCAATCACTTGGATGACCCTGTGCAGATTCTTGTTTGAAACTCGTGGGGCACCCCCGCCCTCCCATCTTGTTTGTTGCTCAATATAATAATTTTCAGCTGTGGCAAAATTGTTAAAATGACCCGATTCAATTCTGCACCTACATTATCATAATTCACTCAGGTTTTTTTTTTTTTTTTTTTGTTTTGTTTAAAAAATTTTTTTGAGCAACCATCTAATTTGAAAAATGGATAAACCTTTAAATGCATTGGAGAGGCCAATTTACTTCATGCATATGACTTGTTCTAACTTTTAAGTGCAACGATAAAAGAAACCTTCTGGTTTTGGGTTGCTCCTTATAAACAATGTTGATGTGATGGATGAAAATATCGAGGGTACTATAAGCTAATTTCTTTAACCTGACAATCAATTGTTAGTCTTAACCAGATTAAAAAAAAAAAAAAGAAAAAAGAAAAAAGGAAGGGCAAATAGATTCAAGCATTGTATGGGTTTGCAACTAGTACCCTAATTGGAGATGTAAAATTCCACGAGAATGCTCGTATGTGATGAAAATGGGATTCATTTTTCTTTCTTTTGGTCTGTAATGGAGTTCGGCTTTTCCCCTACTATACTATTCATTTACTGTATATTATCAAGTCACCCTGTTTACCTCAAACCTGCATGCTCCCGGAATATGATTATGAAATTGGACATTGCTGAGGACTCATGTATATTATGTGATGTAATGGAATTAAAAGTGAGAAATTTTCGCCAGTTGGTGATTGAATACTGATCACTTTGGTAACCGGCATTACTTGCTCCTTGTGCGTCTTAACTTGAAACTGAACTTACACGTGGCTTTAAATTACGATTAAAAGGATGGAAGTATTGTTTTTGTCAGTTGGGGCCAAATAGTTGGCTACAGACGTGGGCCAGTAAAGTAACAAGCAGTGAATATTGGTCTAAATTTTTAACTTACTAAGCAATTAATGGAGATCTGTTAATGGATGATCAGTCTAATCACCTCTGAACTTTTTGGTTAATTGATAAGCTGCCATCAGACAAGCCAAGGGAGGCAAGCGTTACTGATTGGCTGTGGCTGATAATCGTAGCTCACTTCATTTCTAACTTTTCTTTAAATATTTTTTAATTTATTTTCCATTTTTCCATATATGCTGATCTCATTCGCAATGAATTTGCCCTGCTCTTTCTGCTAAGTTCCTTCCAAGGGATATGTCACTTGGAGCACACTGGTCCTGTGAATGACAAACTATTTTAGTTATCTTTTGGCTTTTGTCTTCAACTGCTGTTTCCCTTCCATATTTTGTTGCCTTATTGTGCGCTCCTTTTATTCACATTTCCTTCATGCAGAGATAAAACTCAACAATCTCTGGAGAGTCGGCACTGGTGAGAATAGCAAAGAAGTTGATGTTCAGAAAAACAGAAACCGGAGAGAGATTGAGACCATCTATCAAACAGTCCAGGAGATACCATTTAACCCCAAGGAACCCTGGGACCTAGAAATGGACTACGATGACACATTGACCCCAGATATCCCAATTGAACAGCCTCCTGATACTGATGGATCAGAAGCACAGCTGTCCAATAATGAAACTGCAGCTGCATCAGTAGCACCCTCCTTAACTCAAATTGGTGGAGGGAGTGCTTCTGAGCCTGATCTTGAGTTGCTTGCCGTGTTGCTAAAAAATCCGGAATTGGTTTTTGCATTGACTTCTGGCCAAGCTGGTAACCTATCAACTGAGGATACTGTGAAGCTGCTTGATGTAATCAAGAGAAGTGGAAGTGATTTAGCAGGTAGTTTAAATGGGTTTAGTGGAAAAGTAGAGGAGAAGGTTGAAGTTTCTCTTCCATCGCCAACACCTTCAAGCAATCCTGGAACGGTGCGTGACTTAGGCTCATGCTACCACAAATCATTCAAATTTTGTCTTGGTTCCTGGGGGCAGAGTGATTTGCTCCCCTGTAGTTACATAGTGATATAAATACAGGAATGCATGCTTTAAAAATAAAGGAAATGGAAGTCACAAATTTTATCCATCAACAGTGGGGTCAGTTTTTTATTTATTTATTTTTCCCTCAAAAAATGGTAGTTAAAACACACGAAGCAAATGATCATGCAATTAGAGGCCTAATCAGTATCAGGACGTGGGGCATTTCTAGAATAGTTAGTATCAATGGGGGAAGCTGTAGCAAGTGTCTGGTAGGGTTTTTTGCTAAATGAAATATGCTTTTCCTGCCATTAGAGGTACTGTGAAGAAGATTACGGTTGGTAAATTTCTTATTGTCTTGAGAATGGCGGGCTGGGTACGTTATGTTTTGATATGAAAACTGTTCCCGGATTAACAATATAACTGTCCCACTCGCTAAAGATAATATTTGCAGGAAAACAAATTTGGTAGTATAATTATGTTCTTTCTTGGCTATAATTCACCATTGCTAATATATACATGTATTTTTTCCTCTTTTTAAAATCTTTTAATTTAAAAATTTGCAGAGTGGATGGAGGCCAGAAGTTGCCAAGAACCCCTTTTCAAGGGAAAACAGAGTCCCACAAGTCCAGACCAACATTTACTCTGGCTTACTGCAGCCACAGAGTCATAATCAAGGCAGTGACTTTAGAACGTCTGAACAGCGGGCAACCATGCAATTACTATCCCAGCAACTGCAAGCAGCAATGCCTTCCTTCTCATTACCTCAAACAACTTCTACTATACCAGAGAATCGACAGCCTTCTATGGTTCTTCCATTGCACCAGAATTCTTCAATACTACAAACATCAGCCTCAGAAATGGGCTTACAGAAGTACTCCTCTACAACTGGGCCTTCATTTGCAATGAGTACTCCAGAAAGACGACCAGTTTCATTTCCAATGGCAACACCCACTCCGGTTGTTCATTCCTCCTCTAGATTATCATCTACAGGAAACATGGGTTCAATGCCCGGTTCCTGGAGAGCTAGACAAGGTTTAGCTTCTAATTCAATATCACAAGTTAATCAAAACAATTACGAACCACCATCATATAGAGGATCTGTACAGCCCCAGTTACGGGGAGGTGCTCCTAATTGGGAGAGAAATGAGGGGTTTGAATCATGGAGTCCGGAGAATAGTCCTGTTAGGTCACCGGAGTACATTGCAGGAAGAAACTACCCAGGATCCAGAGTAAATTCAGGGTGGAATTATAATCCTGACAATAGGAACAGGCAACGGAATTATCCAGGGCAACGGGAACATAATAGGAATGGAAACAGAAGGTGGAATTGAAGGGAGGAAGAAAACAGAGGGTGAAACATGAGGCTGTAATTGGAAATGTTGGGATCTTTCTATTTATATTGAGTTTTGACAAAAAGCATCTAATATTCACGAATTAATACCATCTTCATTCTTTTCCTGTGAATTCTGTGTCACTCTAAATTTTCTTTTCCTCTGAATTCCCTGTCGCTCTAAATTTTGGATGGGCCTGTGTGTTCCGAACCTCGAACGGCGGGGTTTGGGCTATAGATTATTAGATTAATGATGGAACACTATTTCACTATCTGTTGTATTTTCGAAAGTCAACTCCTGAAAAAGGATTAACGTTTTTTTTTTTTTTTTTAAATGGTTCAAGTGCAGTGTTATTTATGCAAACAATGTTATAATTTAGATATAATGATAAAAGAAAAAAGAGTAAGAATTCAATATCAATCTTTCCACTTTTTTTTTTTTTTTTTTTTTTTTTGGTTTGGGGGCGAGCAATATTTTTGGGTTTATTTTTTATTTTATTAAAAAAATTTTAAAAAAATTAAACAAAATTTATAAATATTTTTTATTTTATAATTATATATAAATTATAACATTTTTTTCATAAATAACACTGCAATTTAAACATTTAAAAAAAAAAAAAAAAACGTTAATCCTTTTTCAGGAGTTGA
>CANUEP010082467.1:0-28725 GCA_947857235.1 Jatropha podagrica | reverse complement strand
TCCTTCATATCATTAATATTTTTCTTTAAATTACAAGAATTTCTCCTAATAATAAGATTCTCTAACATGTAGGAATCTTCCTTTTCAAGATTTACAAATTCTAGTCTTCTTAATTATTTTAATTTTCTTTATTCTAGTTGTCATATAAAATACCTCATAGATAGAGATATGCCATAGTCAATATAGTAAAATAAAGTACCCCTTTTGTTCATGTTTTAATTTTTTTTTTTTTTTAAGAGGCACAGTCTCCTCAGGTTTGCAGCTATGGAAAATAGAGATCCAGAGTATTATTATTTCATGAAAGAAGGTTTGATGAGCGAGAATCAGCATGAAGGGAAGCTCCAAATAGTTCAACCAATATAACAATAGTAAGACTCACACCAAACATGGCATATTAAATAGACGAGAGGCTCAAAAACATATTGTTAAAAAGCAAAGAAGATTTTGAAGAATCTAGTCTTTAGATGCTATTTATTATTACTTTGCAGCTGTTCCTTTTGTTTAATTGCAGTCATAAGTATCTTGGGCCAATTTTCAAATATCCTAATAAGTCCATCACCCTCTCATTTCTAGTAGTTTCATAAAAAAATTTATGTAGACATACGGAATTCTGCAGCAAATTATAATGTAACAAAATAATAAAAACAACATTTTGTTATTAATATATACTCCCATGAAAACATAATTCACTGAAAATAATCAATCTCTATATGAGCCTAAATAAATAACCTTCTGCAATTAAGAGAAACTAACCATGCTATTGAGGGCAGAAACTGAACTCAGCAAAAGTTCATATACAATGTAAATGAAAAGCAAAAACAGAAAGCATATAAATTTCAGAAACAGAAGCTAAAGCATACCTCAGAACGACCAATAGCTAAAACAGCCTGGGCAGTATTCTTGTAGGTTGGAAGATTGGAGATTCGGCCATCATTAACTATTGAATCATTCATATAAAATTAGCACAGACAGCGGATAGAAATGGAAAAACTGAACATTTAAAAAAAAATCAATAAAATGACCTTGAAACCTTGTACGAACGACATCGAGAGGGTGTGTAGCTGCGACAGTTGCGAAGCCTGCTACGGCACCGGCTGTGGCGTTTTCCCATTGCCACCTTGAATCTGAGCCGGACCGTGACTGAGCTACCGACATTTATAGTTCTGAGTTTTACTTGATTGGCAGAAACAACAAGAAATTATTGTTCATTGCATTGCTTCCGTGGAAAAGCTACAGTGCACAGTTAATTGTCACTGTCTGCAAACGAAATTCTTTTCCCGGCCAGCGGTGATCGCTTCTGCAACGAAGCGTAGTCGAGCGCTGAGAAAAAACGCAAACGCTTCGGCCACTGGCTCTCTCACACGGCATCCGGAGTGATGGAATATTAAATGCAAGCAAAACGTTGTCGTTGCAGGTCTTCTTTCACAAAATATAGCAAAATGTTTCTTAAATACCAAAGTGTGATGCTTTTTTACTTTTGATTTTTGTTTTTCTAATTTAGAAAAAAAGAAAAAGAAAAAGAAAGCTACCAAATACCCATTGATTATTATGGTTTTGTAAATTTTCTTTGTCTAAGTTGAAGTCTCCAACTAATATTTTACCATATATCCAAATTTATTTGAATTGAATAAAAATATATCTAAGACTTATGAATATTTTGACACATAACATTATAAACAATAAAATATTTATACAAATACCCAAATTAGACATGGTTTGATTTTATGTATGAGCGTGGACTTTGTTTGAGTTGTTTTGAAACAGGCAAGTATTTTAAGTTTATATGTATTTGCTTGATTTGTTGCTTAAATCCGAACTAAAGGACTATTTAAGTCCGAGCTAATGAGTTGTTAAAGTCCAAACTGGAGGAAGTTCGAATTGATGAACTGTTTAAGTTTGAGTTGATGGATAGTTCAAGTCCAATTTTAGAAACTATTAAAGTTTGAATTGATGGACTCCTAAAGTCCAAATTGATGGATTTCTGAATTCCGAACTAGAGGACTGTTTAAGTCTGAACTGATGTGCGAATAAGCAAGGGAATACTAGAAAATTTTCTAAGCAATATTCTTTATGAAAAACTTAATATGTTATGTCTTTTCAACCTTTATAAGGGATGATATATTAAGTAAAAATCTGAGGTCTGTTATTATTTCAACTTAAAGTTACTTTATATTTTATTGGATGGAAATAAAATGTGTACTCTATAGATTGTTTGCATTCCATGTGCAAGGTAGTTCAACTCCATCAATTTTTTTGAGCTTGTATGTGCTCAGATTTAGCTGATTGGTTATTCATATGGGTCTTCCCAGCTTGCCCACTCCGGCCGAGCCTTTTGTTATTTTTTGCTTTTAGCCATATTCTGTCTCCCTCTTTGAACTACCTGCTTTGAACTTGTTTGTTAAAGTACCTTTGCATCCTTTGCCTGCATGCTTCGGCTAAAACTGCAGCATCTTCTCTAAACTCTTTTGCTAAATCTAATTACAAGAAAAATCTAGTTGAGAAACAAAAAATCTGTTACTAAACCTTGAAAATCCCTTGCTAAATTCATTTTAACAAAGGATCAACAACGGATAGCTTCCCTTTCTAAAAAGCACCTTTATGTAGCAACAGGGTTATAAATCTATGGCTAATTTAGCAACGAAAAGTCCTTTGCTAAAAGATTACACATCCATTACTGAAAGCCGATCCATTTGTGAACCAATTTGGATGTCAATCCGTTCTTAATCCGTATCTAATTCGTGGCTAAAACCATTAGTAATCTCTTGTTAAAACCGTTGCTATTTCTATCCATTGCTAAATCTCTTTGTAATCGTATTTATATAATATTAAATTTGTTATTAATCCTACCTAAATCTATTAATATATCTATCCCTTGTTAAATTGCTTACTAAACATATTGGTATATTATTGGTATTACTAGTTTAATCCCTTGCTAATCACTAGCTGAATCCAATGTTATTTCTTTTTTTTTTATATTTGCTTAAACCAAAAGGCAAAAATAAATATAAAACTATCAAATTTTTAATAAAGATAATTATATTAAAATATTTAATTCCTAATAAATACAAAATTTGTCTAGTTAACAAATCAAATAAATACATAAATATTTAATAAATCTAAGATCTACTCAAATAAATAGCATTATTATCCCTAGTATGTTTTTGACTTGTCCAAGATGATGTGAAATATCACACGTCACAATAAATAAATCCTATGTCAAACTTATTCAGGCTTCGTACAAAATTTTCTTACTATTTGTTTTGCTACAAAAAAATAAACTTTGTTCATCAATATAAAATGTACTTATAGTAAAAATTGACAAAGACAAGGGAGAAAGGATGGTACAGTAAATATACGTGCATGTACATGCACTTAAATTTGATGAAACAAACTTAAAATTATAACAGGACAATCTTCTCAATATTAACCTTGGCAAACATTACAAAATCAATAGCAAGACTTGCTAGCTAGTGATAAGAGAAAAACATTTGAAGATTAAATGCCACAAAATTTGTAAACCCACTAACGTGTCGTTTGAAGTATTTAGCTTCAAAATATCCTTCATATAATTTAGTCTTAAAAGCCCATGTACAAGAGTCAATGTTCTTGTAGTTTTACCAATTCCAAAAGGACCCTAAATATATAAAGAAAAAGTGATTAATAAAAGATTAGACTCTTGTAATTGAATGCACATAAACCATAAACTTATTAATTATTTAAAGTTTTCACATAAATTTAACAATAAACTACTACGACTTATTTTTTAATTGAGAAATATCTAATTATGTAGTAAGCTAAGCATTTTCATTTTAAACAACAAGAAATATAATTCAGAATAAACACTTTTCTTTAGTAACAACTCTCCTCCTTCAATTGATAGTCTCTTGGACACCAATCCTTGAGTAATAGCTTAAAAAATAGAATAAAACTAAAATAAAATTCAAGACAACATTCTCTAGTAAATATATAGTGCATTATATCAAATAATTTAATTATGTTATACATCCATTTATCTAAAGTCCCAACAATCACCTATAAGTATTAAGTCATAAAACAACAATAAGTACTAAATTGTTGGCTCTTCAATATTCCATTGATTTTATGATCCAAGAAATCGAATTTATGACCCAAGAAATCGAATTTATGACATTTCCCTTGCTAATATTTATTGTTACTCTATTGCTAAGCCTGACTAATATTAGTGCCAAAATTTTCCACGACATTTAGCAACGGATACAACTTTTGTTGCTAACATGCCTTGCTGATCTGTGGCTAAGCCTTGGCTAATTTTGGCGCCAAAATTTTTTTCTCAAATTAGCCAGGGACTATATTCCCTTGCTAATTATCCTTGGCCAGTCCATTGTAATTCCTTTGTAAAACTCTAAAAATTAAACTAACTTCATATCTCGTTCTAATTCATGGCAAATTTGTGGAAATTAGCCATGGATAGAGTCTATTGCTAAATATCCGTTACTAAAATGCATTTTTCTTGTAGTGCATATTATTAATAGAAAAGAGTAAATCAAAATTTTACTACACTATTAAAACATCCACATTGATGAGGAGTTAAAATTGTAAAATTATAGTATTAATAATTTTCATCATTTTGATACTTCTTTTTTCTAATTTAATTTTCTTCAAGTCCATGAGATTTGTTATATAAAATAAAATAATGTTAATGTTAATATATTAAATTTTACATTTGACATTTGTGAGCTAAATTAGATAAATAGCCACTAAAAAATTCAACAAGCATTACGTTTTGCCTTGAGTTTGCTAGAGATGTTGTTAAGTACCATGTACTATTACTAAAACCGGCAAAAAAACATCAATGCTATGGAAAGAAGGCAGACACAAAAAGATGATATGATAAAAAAAAAAGAATCAAAATTTTGTTAAAGTATAGTTTAGCTTTTCATGCCATATATAAAAATAGAGACAAAAACTACATAGTAAAGATTAAGATAAAAGAGTAAGTAGAAGATGAAGGGACAATTGATAAAGAGAAAGATACATAATCTATTGAAATAGAAAAATATGTGTTTCAATAGTTTATCTATTTCCTATAATGAAGAAAATGTTGAATCTACACATTGTATTTATAATGTTAATCACTCAAATTCTAGTAGCATTTTATTATTTCAGTAAAAAAGAAAAGCATATGATGCATCTTCTTAAGAATCAATGGACTTAAAATATATTCCCTTTTTAGAAAGGTGTAACAGATAAAAACTTTCTTTCCAATTTGAACTCTAAGAAAAATATCAATAACTGGCATGGACCTCACTTTAATGTCTATAAATAGAAGAATCTTTATGGTGCCGCAACTTATAAGAGAAAAATGAGTAAAATATTTTTAGAACAATTGAATAATCTTGTTGAATATATGTAGGACTCGTTCCTGCACTTAAATGCCAATGTAGTCTTTGATATCATCTAAAAAAAATCTTTTTGCTGCAGTAAAAGCTAAATTACTAGACATAGCATGTTTCAAGAAGCTCTATCGAAGGGCTTCATATCATTATAATAGACATCTCAAATAACTTCCATAGCATCCTTTGCAGCAGCTTTAGAGTAGTTGGATTTGTAATTAATGATTTTATTACTCTTCTTCTCACGCATTCCTTCAAATTTAACATTGAAAATTTAATGAGATATTATGAAACTTGAAGAATGTCCCAATAAGAAAGGCAAAAAAAAAAAAAATTAAAAAGGGTCATTATAATAGACATCCCATACAGCTTCCATAGCATCGTTTGCAACAGCTTCAGAGCAATTGGATTGGTAATTAATGATTTCATTAATCTTCTTCTTGCACATTCCTTCAAAATTAACATTGAAAATTCGATGAGATATTCTGAAACTTGAAGAAATTCCCAAAAAGAAGGCGAAAAAGCGAAAAAAAGAAAAAGTTAGAAAGGAAAAAAAAGGCGAAAAATATTATGCATTATCTTATTTTACAAGGCACTTATTTACTTTTTGTGTACATAAGTGAGGCATGCTTCAGGATTAGACATGGGAAATAGCATAAATATACAGTAAGAGAAAAAAATTATTACCAATGGTTGTTCTAAATCTTTTAATGCTCAAATTCATCCATCTCAAAGTACACTATAGCCAAGCCTTTTGTGACTAGAATGTCATGGATTCAATGCAAGGAAAGCTGCAATGGTAGAGGACTTTCACTTGACCATATTAATGTGGGAAGCCTCATGCATTTAGGATACAATGTGAACCTTTTATCAGCACACCCTCCTTTAGAGGGATAACATTTAATACATCTCTTTATTTATCTTTTATCCTTAATTTAAACCCCTTCATTTGGACAAAACTCATAATCTGAGTATAGATTATCATATTCACTATATCTAGGGGACCCTAATAGCAAGTAGTTCTCTTCATTATTATTAATGTTGTCAAACTCAATTCTAGACTACCCCTTGTTCATTTAAGTTATTCTCAAATGTGCTCTCCTTTTTGAAATTAGAACTTTGTTGCCACCTCCAAGAATACATCAAGCATTAGATAAAAGATAAAGAAGAGTAACTAAAACTAACACTCAAATAAGATACATATCAGTTGTTTTTCAGAGGTGAGTCACTAGTCAGACGAGGCAAATTATAAGAAAACAACAAAATACTTTTTTTATCTTCTAAAATAGTTTCATTTTATGTTCTAATAAAACATGAGAAAATTGACATGTAGAATTGCTAATTTGAAGCAGCATTACCGCCAATTTGCAAGTTGTAAACAATTATGTTAGAAGTTCATACATTGAAACTTAATAATTGAATCCAATAGTATTCAACTTTTGCACATTTTATGAGATTTCTTGCTTTCTTTTGTGATAGTGATTTCATAGTGGAAGAGATGCTAAGACATTCTCAATTTTCACAGAAAATGGAAAGGTTTAACTTTTTCATATTGAATAAAGGATATCATAAACTTGCGTACAAGATAAAATATAAAAAGCTTTTCCAAAAATTTGAAAACTCACTTGTCCATGACTAGCAATTTTCATGTAATTTCGCAATAGTTCCCTTTTATAGTGGCAATCACCACTTAAATGACTAGCACGAATTTGTATCCCATAAAGAATAAAGCAGAAAAAATGTATCAAAATTTAAGAAAAATGATAAAAAAATTACAATAAAGACAAGTTAAAAATAAGAGTTAGTAACCATGATGCACGCCCCACTATAGGCATAATGAGGACAATTAACCCAATCCAAGTTTTTAGCACAACAATCATCATAAATGCAAATTAGTTGATGTATAACCACTTGGTTGATCTCATCTTGAATGTTCATATGATAGCTATACACTATTATCCTACAAAGCATAAAAAAAAATAATATAAGGACAAAGTAATAATTATTGCAAGGAAATCACAGAAACACAATTAGGGAAAACCAATGTCAGAAAAAATAAAGAGAAGGAAAAAAAAGGTTGATATGAATAAGCATAGAATTGTTACCTTTTTGTCGTGATGATAACTATAACTAATCTTTATATCACAATTAATGGCCTCGATGAGATTTTTCTCAACTCCACACCCAGTTTTTTTCAAATGCCCCTTTAAAAATTTCACCGTTGGAGCTACAACCCACAAAAATAACATAATAGAACATCAATAAATTAAATTTATAAGTAGATAAATCCTAATAATAGACTAAAATGCATGTACCATTTCGCCTTTCCATAAATTTTGAAGCAATCAAATGGTTTGGTCGACTTCTAAAACCCTAAACCCTAGTCAAATCAATGAAAATATAAGAGAGAATGAAGCAGAGATTATAAATTATACTTCAAAGATTCAATAAATCATGTCTTAGCATTCTTCAATTGTCTATCCACAGGATCCAGAGACTTTTGTAGGTTGCTATGCCATGGACCTCTATTTTGGGGAATGATGATCATAGATCGAATTCATATTGGATTATATACTATCCAAATTCGATCAGCAAATAAATTAATACATCCACTCCGCATCGGATCGAATCACATAGCTGATTAGATTGGATATTATTCATTTTTCTGAAAAAAATTAATTATGCTAAAATACAAAAATTATTAATAATTCAACATAAATAATAGTTCTATTCATTACCAAATAATATTACATAAAATTACAGCATAATAAAGTTCTTAAACATTACAACTAACAATTAACAAAATATTTTCATATATCCAATAAACTGTAAATTAAACATTCCATAAACATTACAAATAATAATTACAAAATGTTTTCATCTATCCAACAAACCGTAAATTAAACAACAGTTAAATTATCCTATTTTAAATTATAGAATGTGCTTCATCAAAATCATCTACATCATCAAGAATGGTCTCAAAGTGCTTCCTTATGTGGATTAGATGAACCTATAAAAATGTAATATTATCAAACAATTTTATTGACATACAAAAGTATTAAAAAAAAGAACCTTGATAAATATTCTAAAAAAGAAAAACTTGCCTTCGATCTCTATTCATAATCAATTTTGAGCACACATTAGTGCTTCCACTATATTAGCGTTAAGCCTACTGTGATGTGGACTCAATAATCCACCTTTTATACTAAAGGCAAATTCAGAAGCAAATGTGGTTATAAGAATAGCTAGTATATTTCTTGCAGTCAATCTCAAAGTAGGATATTTAAGTCCATGATTTTTCCATCAAGATAAAATATCAAACTCTTCAATTCTCGGATGCACACCGTCCTCAAGATAATAATCTAACTTCACATTTACATTTCAACTTTATTATCATTACTCACGAACAAGTCAAATCCAGAAAGAAAATATTTTCCCATAAAATGAGTTGAATTAATAGCAAAAGCTAAAGTAGTTGTAGTAGATGTTGAAGTAGAAGATGATTTAGGATTTAAATCTCTCTTCTTATATTCATTGAGCAAATCATAAAGAATATTTTTAATCCTAAACATTCTACTTATTGCTTCATCACCATAAGTTTGAGTAAACATCTATTCTAATAATTTCATCTTAAATCTTGGATCCAAAATGGCTGCTACACTCTTGATGCCATGAATAACATCTCAATAATGATCAAATTTCTTAATTACGTTTAATGTCATTTTCTTTATTGCCTCAAGAGGAGACAAAATCCATTCATTTAAAGCTAGTTTCACCTTACAAACCTTAGAGAAATAGACATTAGCTATAGGATAATTGGATCCAAAGAATATTTTAGTCACATTATAAAACAACTCTAACTTTTCACAGATTACTTTTGCTAATTCTCATTCTTCTTCACTTAGCACACAAGTATAAGATGAATTTTTTTTTCTTAATTGAAAAAACACATTTATAATACAAAACAGTAGAAAGTATTAAATAAGTAGAACTCCACCTAGTCTTACAATCAAGAGCCAACTCCTTACTACATGAAACACATACTACATGAAACACACATCAATTTAGCAATTTCATCAAAGTATTGTCTCCTCTTTGATGATGCAGTCCAATGCACCACACTATCATGCACTTTGTCAATGGTAACATAATTGATAAACCATCTTACACAATCAAGTTCAAAACGTTTACAGCACAACACATATGCAAGAAAGAACCATTCAATAAAAGAGAGCTACCTTGAAGCTTATCTAAAATAAGCCTAATCATAACATCATTAGTAGCTGAATTATCCAAAGTCAAAGAAGAATATTTTCTATCAACATCCAATTCTAGCATACAATTAAGGAGAACATCACAAGGAACTTCTTTTGTGTGAGGAGATGACACATATCTGAACCAAAAAATTATAAAATACAAAATTACTACATTTTTAATTTTCTAGTTCCATGACATTCCAGAAATCAAGTACAAAATTAATGGCAATCGAATACAAAAAGTTAAGAAAGGAAGTAATTTAATATGTGAATTTTCAAAGCTCAAGAATCATCAATATAATGTGTTGTGATTACCATAAACCTTCTTTTTTCATTGCTTGAAGTTTACATATCTATAGTAATCCCAATCCAACTATGGATCCTGGCTAATGTTTGAAATACCTTGTCCTTCTCATAATCATACATTTTCATTATATCTCTTTTTATTGTATGTCTAGAAACCATTTTAACTAATTGTTGAAGAAAATAAACAAATCTCCTAAAGCCAATGTACTCAACCATTCTAAAAGGAAGCTCATGTAAAATGATCATACAAGCAAGCTCTTTTCTTATTGCATCCTCATCAAAATGACAAGTACCTACCTATCTAGCTTTTTTTTTTATTCACTAATTAAAATCTCTTATCCCATACCCTTTACATTTTCAAAATTTTTTCTAGGACATCTTTTTAAATGCTCATGCAAATGCAAAGTTCCTTTCCTGTTTTCTCCTATAAAAAGTTTTGTATAATGAATACATTCAACTTTCTCTTTCCCCTCGACTATCTTTCCAGCAAAATCATTCCATACTTTCGATGTTACTCTTCTTCTTTTATTCATACCGAAAACTTCAACTTCATTATCACAATGTGCATTACTAGTTGGAGTTGAACTACTATTCTCTATAATATCATTACTTGACAATTGATATTCATTGCTACAAACTTCCAATGGTGAGCTAGTTTTATTTGAAGATGACATTGTGAACCTACCACCATAAAAAAGTATTTCATTATATGGAGTTTGAAAATTCAACTTATATAATTGATTAATTCTAATATTTTAACAATATTAGCCTAAGTCCATATAGTTGATTGATTCTAATATTTTAATAATGCCAAATAATTTCAAATCACTTTCAATAAATTTTATTCAAGCATTTTGGGACTTGTAATTGGCATGATTTGCTAAATAATGCAATGGTGCAATTAAAAAGTCATTCCCATATATTAACTGATCACTATCATAAAATTTATTTGAATTACAAATGGGCAAAGAAAAAATCTAAAATCAAGTGGCCAAATTTCTTCTGATTAAGCTACCTAAATATTACCCTTACTGGGTTTATAGGTCACAATACCTTTTAATATAAAGATTAAAATGGTGTGAACATTTATTTATTTACTAAAATAACTAATTAATCATATATACGTCATATATCTTTAGTCTAACAAGGAAATTAATAACATGATTATTACTCTAGCACCTATAGTTAACATGATAGGTTAATCTTGTTGTCCACTAATTTCAGTTTTTCCCTTAATTACTTCTTCCTATAATCTACTGATTCACACGATCGATATGGATTTTCTATCTCATAATGTTTAATGCGTCCACCATCCCAACATAAAGAAATTCCTTATCCATGCCTATCCTAAAATGATTGCAATAACCTTCACTCTATACTCATCCTCATATTCTAAATTCAAGAAATAGCACACGCTCAATGAGATAAAGATTAATTCTATTCGTGATAATAGGGGAGACGTGAAGTAAGAGCAAAGGAGACTGGAAAAAACGAGATGAAATTTCTTATACTCCTCAGTTGCATTGTAAGATTTTAACCTAAGCTTTGATACTAACTTTTTCACGATCCGAAAATATGGACTAGACTGGCACTAGAGCTCAGGCAATCATAAAGCTCTCGAGGCTCGTAGTAAGTTTGAATCACTAAGTTCGACCACATTAATAAGTATTTCAAAAAAAATAATGAACCCATATTATCATACATAATAAGTCTCATGCTTATTTTATACTATGGCCTAAATCCAGTATCTCAATCATTTCATAGCTCAAACCCAAATATGATACACACATCTATAATATCCGCTAACTGGTTCATACATACACCTAAATGAATAATTAAAACATCCACATAAATTTATTGGATATACTCCTACAATTGCAGAGTTCACTAACAGATAAATATAAATAAGTTCTGGTAAATATAGCTACAATATTTAAGTAACTACCGAAATTAAAGATGTCTTTGGCAGCTTTATAGTGAAGCATACAAAGCTTTAGCCGAGACAATGAAGAATCTATTCCCTAAAAAAGTTAGATAAAAGAGGAGTGAGTTTATAATGAATAATAATTAATGCGTAAAACTAGCATTCACACAAAATATTTCCTGAAATACTAAAATGAACACACCACCAATCAAGCAAATAGCACAACATCAGCCCCCACACATAATTACACCTTCAAATAATCAACCAAATGGAAATTAATTAGTGGCGTCACTAAAACCCCCCGACTAGCCATCCTCACACATGGCCCACCTTCTCAAACGTGTGTACCAGGGAGCCAATTCCCTATACATGACCGATTGGTCTAATCCTCACTTAACCATCCCTCTCATTTTTTTTCCATCCTCTCTTTTTTTTATTACTAATAGGAGGTCATCCTGTGGTTTTTTCATATCACTTATATCATCAGATACACACAGGGGTGTCAATCTCCCCATAAATGGCCGATGGTATTGTAGATCACTCTCACAAATCCAATGGTGCCCACTTCATCCCAATTCAACTCAAACAAGGCATGTCTTTATCACAACACATGTAACCACGAAGTACAATTAAATGAAAGTACGTTAAATAATCAAACATTATCATTCAAGTGCACCAATGGTTAAATGATAAAAAAAAATTCTGAATTATGATCATTTTTATAAATTTAACCAATCCTTTTAATTTTAACAATTATAGTAGTGAACTTACTTTTTCATTGTAATTATATTCTCTTTTATGTATCTGTTAAAAGTTGTTGACATTGCAGTTAGTGAGGTCCATGTTTTGATACCATCATTGTCACATCACCATGTCACATCAACCAAAAAAGAGTCAACAACTGAAAAAGGCATGAACTTTGTTCATTTTTATAATTTTAGCCAATTTTCTTTTTTAATTTTGAGAGTTGATCACATGAATTTCTTTCTTTCTTTTAATTTATTATATTTTTTAAAACTTAATTATTTTAAAATTAAATTTTTGGTCACAATAGTTTAGTTTTAATTTAAATTTTTTTAAATTAAAGTTAAATACAAAATATATAATGTATTTGTGTACTATAATGTTACTTTAATATTTTGAAATTAAATTCTTACTTAAATTAAATTCTTAATTTTGTAATATATTAATCAATTAAACTATAATTAATTATGTGCTAAGTATTTATATGTTGGGAACTACTCATATTATATTTTCAAAATTCAAAAAAAGAAAAAAAATTAGCTAAAATTGTAAAAACAAACAAAGTTCAGGCTTTTCTTAATTATTTAGCTTTTTTGGCCGATATGGCAAGGTGATGTGGTGCAGATGTGTCAAAATATGGGTCCCACTAATGACAACATCAGCAATTTCATAAAAAATATAGGATGGAGGCTATAATTGCAACAAAAAAATATGTTAACGGTTACAATTGTTAAAATTAAAGAAATTGGTTAAATTTACAATAGTGACCATAGTTAAGGATGTTTTTGATCATTTACCATATACAAATAAGCTTTCATATACAAATAGAAATAAATATAAAGGCATTAAATACTAATAATATAATAATTGATAATTGAAAAATAAATAAATAAATAAATAGAGACTACACAGTTGTATAGCAATGATTTTATGTATGATGCATATGGTGCATATACTATTTATTATTATTTATGATGTTAGATGGAAAAAAGACTCAATTTTTAGATTCTAACTTATTGAAGAAATGAACAAATCAGAGCAATATAAATGAAATGAAATTGGAAGGGGAAAAATGTTGAATTAAATAAAGAATTTTATTTTAAATATATCAAGTTAAGAATTATTCTAAATAAATCTATTAACTTAATTATTAAATATAACAAGCTTAGATTCTATCAAAATTTCACCAGCGCCTTCCCTAAATATTCATCTGCTAAAATAACGAAAGTATTAAATATTTAACGGTCTATCCATCGGATCAAACAATTTAAAATTTAATCATCCTTTCAAAATAATATATCAACACTCAACCATTAATTTACAACTTACAATAACCTCCAATCATGTCCCCATGATAATATCAATCATTCTTTACTTCATATAATTATAACTAGCTTCTACACCTAATTACCAAATAAATGAAAGCTTTAATACATATATAATCAAATAAAACATATCATTAAGTTAATTTCAATTACTTTCATTTGATAGTTACTTAGTGTCTAACTATTATGGAACCCTTTATCAAACTTTCATTCCTTCATCCTTCATCCTTCAAATAAGAGTCTCTTTCAATAAAGAAAAATAAAAACAAAATGAAACAAAAAATGAAGTAACAAAATGAAAAATGAAAAATTATAATTAAAAAATAAAAAATAAAATCTGTATAAAACGAAGGATTTAATGATAAATACGGTGGGTGTGTGTATATATACACATAGTGTATACATATACAAAATCAATTAAATATTGAAAATATATGTATACATCAATTAATGCACTGAAACAAGCTAAGTAAATACAGTATATATATACAATTCAAATATTAAAGACAAGCTTTTTGCTATGATACAAAATTAACAAATTCTGTATTGATACAAAACTCTATTTAAGTGACACATCAATGTTTCAATTTACTATAATATTTGTTAGCTATTAAATAGGCCTTTTATTTTATATTTTTTCAAATAACTTTTTTTTTATCTTTAAAAGCATACATATAACTCTAAATTTATACTTCATTGAATATATATATATATATAAAAAAAATTGTGATTTGTATAAATATTAAAAATAAGATAATCAAATACTTTAGAATTATATAATTCTTCCATGAAAATATATAAAATCAATTTCACTTTAAAGGCAGATGATTAAAAAAATTAGTTTTAAATATCATAGAATATTATATTTTAGGACTTTTAGTAAAATATGTAGATAAAATAGAAAAAGAAATACACATATTTAAAAAGTATATTTAAGAGTTATTTGAAATTTTAGAATTATGCAACTTCATAAATCCAAAAGTAAATTTGGCATTATAAAAAATAAAAGAAAGCAACATTAATTGCTGTTAAATTTTAATAAATTTATTTCAAAGTATGAATTAAGATTTTGTAGTTTGAATTGTTTATACTATTTAAAAGATATAAGTGAAACTTTATTAGATGCACAAAATTAATATTCAAATAATATAAATCTAATAAATGGTGAAAAAAAATTATATATGGATATTGAAATTTTTAATTTACTTTTATAATTTTATTTTTCAATTATTTTATTAAAAATAACTGATATTGTAATGTTTTTTTTTAATTTAAAAATAATAATAACAAATAAATATAAGTTAATTTTTAATTTTTAAAAAATATGTACAACTTGTATTAAAGGTAAAAGCTCATTCGAATTTTTTAAAATCTAAGGGTTATATTTAATTTTGTTAATCTAATTGTTAAAATACACTTCGATATAGATAAAAGAAATCTCAACTCTTTATAGTAATTTTGGGGTCAAATTGCTATAAACCTGGTATTATTGACACAATGATGAAATTAAGATGTAATTACTACTCGATTGAGGACAAAATAGTACATTAAGACAACGGCCTTGGAAGCAAAGTGTACAAACGGTGCGTTTTAGGTGATTGAAAATTAAAATGAATGCAAACCAGAGCAGAAATCACAATCCCTATCCAACTATTCCATCCACGCGCAAACTGAACTACATATTGGAAACAAAATAAACAGAGGCTTTCTCCTTCTAATGGCCTCTTCTCTACCATCATCTCTTTCAGTGATCCTGAACCAACCACACCGTTCTCTCAAAATCAAAACTCGATGCTTCTTCTACAGCATCAGATTCCTCTCCTCCAACAATCCTCTAGCTTCCAATACCTGCTGCCATGGCCTTTTCCGCCAACGCACACTCAAAAGAAAGAGCTTTTCTCTCAATCTCTGTCGAAACTTTTCCCAATCTCACAATTCTGCATTTAACAAGACCGATGGCCCTGGCCTTCACCATTTTGTCGCTCAGGCTTCTCTCTCTGCTTCAGAAACACAGTCACAGCCCCAGTAAGTTCCTACTTGTATGCATATGTATGTTTATTGGATGTATTATATTTAGGGATTTGAACAACTTAAATTAACATAGGCTCTCTAAACTTTAGTGATTTTTTCTTGTGAATTCTGATAAAGCGTGTATTTTGTTGTGGAATCTCTTTTTAGCTTTTTAATGCTGCTGATAAAAGTTCGGCGTTAACATTTTTTTGCTACTCGTATTAAGTGTGCGTCTTTTTTTTTTTTGACATGAAACTATTCTATATATGTCGAATATATGCAGATAAGTGTTGCAATTATGTGGCGTCATTGTTGCATATCTTAGCTCAAATTATTCATCCGGCTTGGTTTTCTATCATCTATAATGTGCAGAAGTATAATGTGTCAGTTCTAGTTCAGTCTTCCAATTTTGCCAAATGTGTCTTAACTTAATTTGTACATTGGTGGTATTGGTTATAACAAGCCCTTGTATTGGGCTTTAATGAATATTGACCTAATAATGTATAACCCCTAATTTTTGGAAGCTCTTTTGCTCCTAACCTTGTACTTTTGTACCCTATAGGCACAAATTGCTCGAATTTGCTGTGTGCACGTATTTGATGCATTATAGAGAAAGTAAAAAAGTAAAAATTTAGGAAATACTGCATCATTGAGCAGTTTCAAATTGGTAATGGATTTGTTTATCTCTCTAATCTATATCCTTGCCCTTGTGCTCTCTCTTTCTGATTTCCTCATCCCTCCTGTTTCCCTCTCTGTAAAGAAATTTCTTCTACCGACGAAATTTTCTCTAGCCAATTCTATAAATATTTTTTTAATCACCATACTATAAACACTATTTGATCTTAATTTATTGCGTTCCATAATGTTTTGGTAAATTGAACCGACATATCCTGCTGTTTCTATTGGGTTTGAGAAAATCAAACTAAGAGATTTTCAATCTATTAAATTTGTATCTATCGGGTACCAAAAAGAAAAAAAATGGTAAGGATATAATAGGTTCCAATAAAAGTTCATGGTGTAATGGGTTTTACCCTGAAAGTTCAGGAGCTAATTTCCGCATTAAGCCAATGAATATTTGTTAATCTTTTGTTGATATGATTTGTCACATTGCAAAGTTCTCTGACTCCAGAATAACGTGCCACACTGGCGCCAAAAAATCTACATATTATATCGACATTTATCGCATTTGTTAGCAATTTTGATATTTGGTTTAATCTTATTATCTTCAATTCTCTAAAGTTACTTATACCACATGTATATTTTAGGAATTGTTATAGATATGACCATGTTGCATTATATCCACTTAGGACTATTAAATGGTATGCCATTAAACAATATATCAGTCCAAATCCATATGCCAAAGAATATAGCACAGGAATTCTTTCCTTCACAGGCATTCACATGGGAAATCAATCAACAGTACATTGACATTAAAGCAAAGTTTTGATTGGCATATATGATATGATCTGAATTATTTTGATTGATGGTTACTTTGTTTGATCTTTTTTTCCCTGTCATGGTTGTCTTCCTTGGATAGAAATACTCTGGACAATGTTCTTTGGCCAAAATATCATTTTAGGATATTGGTGCATTGTCTCATACCTTATTTTTCATTTTCTTTTCTGTCTAGTCTTGTGCCAGCTTTTGAACCTCCTCTAGACTCTGAAATTCCTCCTAGGGGACGCATCTATCATGAGACTTATGGATGTCAGATGAATATCAATGATATGGAGATTGTCTTATCTGTTATGAAGAATGCTGGATATAGTGAAGTTGTGAATGTGCCTGAAAGTGCTGAGATCATATTTATCAATACTTGTGCTATAAGAGACAATGCAGAACAAAAAGTGTGGCAGAGACTTAATTACTTTTGGTTTCTAAAGAGACATTGGAAAAGCAATGTTGCAATTGGAAGGTCACAGTCTCTTCATCCTCCAAAGGTTATTGTATTGGGATGTATGGCTGAGAGGTTAAAGGACAAGATCCTTGATGCAGATAAAATGGTTGATGTGGTTTGTGGACCTGATGCTTACAGAGATTTGCCAAGATTACTAGAAGAGGTAGACTATGGGCAAAAAGGGATCAACACACTTCTTTCACTTGAAGAGACTTATGCAGATATTAGTCCAGTACGAATCTCCAAAAATTCAATTACTGCTTTTGTCTCGGTGATGAGGGGTTGCAATAATATGTGCTCGTTTTGCATTGTTCCTTTTACTAGAGGCAGGGAGCGGTCACGTCCTGTGGATTCAATAATGAAGGAGGTTGCAGAACTCTGGAAAGAAGGAGTGAAAGAGGTGACTCTTCTTGGTCAGAATGTGAACAGCTATAATGATGCATCTGGGACTGAAAAAGAAATTGAACCGGGTTCAAATTGGAAATTAAGTGAAGGCTTTTCCAGCATGTGCAAAGTAAAAAAGATGGGATTACGTTTTTCTGATCTCTTGGATCGGCTTTCGACTGAATTTCCTGAGATGAGGTTTAGATACACGTCACCACACCCTAAAGACTTCCCAGATGACTTATTGCATGTCATGCAAGACAGATATAATATCTGCAAATCTATTCATTTACCTGCACAAACTGGGAGTAGCACAGTTCTTGAGAGAATGCGACGGGGATATACTAGAGAAGCATACTTAGATCTTGTGCAAAAGATAAGAACAATGATGCCAGATATTGGTATAAGCAGTGATTTCATATGCGGTACGAGATCCGATATTTAAAAGTTCAATTTTTTTTGCTCTTAAGACTGAAACTGATTTTATTGCTTCTATACCCTAGATAGTTCTGTCTGCAATTATAGCTTCCTAAATATTAAGCTGAAGGCATTGAGTCATATTGTTGTGATGCTTACTGGTATACCATATTGGAGGACTAATTCTGATGCTTACTGCCATACTTTATTTGGTGTGTAATTCAGTTAAGTCAATAGTGATATACTCGAGCTTGACTTCATTAGAAAATCTAAGGCTGTATAGTTGGCTCAAACATGTGTAGTTGTATTATTCATACTTAAATTCAACTTGATTGAAGATACTTGAAATACTTGAGCTTGGTTCAATTGGCTCAATTAGTGTTAAACTTTAAATTTATTAGACTTGAATTGGAGCTTGAGTTTGAACTCGAAATTGTATAGTATTATTTAAATATTTTATAATATAAAAATATGCTTTGAATTATATAAATGCTTATATACTTTGTTTGGCTCACAAGCGACTTGAATTGATTATCATAATGCTCAAACTAAGTTCGACTCACTACTTGAGCTACTTGAGTTGGAGGTCAACTCAAATAAACTAAGTTGGATTCTAATGTTTTGCTACTTTAGCCTGAGTCGCTCACGGTGACTTAACTTGTTTATCCCCCTTTTTATGGACTAATGTAAGTTATTAATGACTCTTAACGTTTTTTTTCCTTATCAAAAAAGGGAAAAAAATTAAGGCAGGGTGTCATGCAGATGAACCTCCTCCATATAGTTTCCTGTTCTCTTAGTCCAAAGGAATTAATAAATTATCTAGTAATCATAGATTCAACTTCAACTTTGGATTTTGGATTCTTTAACTTGAAACCACTTTTTTATATTTCGATGTTTAATGTCAACTGAACCTAACTTAATAATCTGTGGAATTTTGGATTGATGTTGTCTGTCTCACATGTTAATGTGCATATCCACTGGAATCTTGTAGTTTTTATTCGCTAGGCATGCTATCTATTATTGCATGTGGCTCTTCATATGTATCACATTGCTGCATGCTCTCTCTCAATTAATACCCCATTAGAGGCTAAAATATCCTCCCTTGACAATCCTCCTTGATTTTATGCCTACATATCAGTTTGTCAATTTTGATTCAGGTTTTTGATGATCTGCTTATCAATTGCGCTAGATCTGCAAATATTTTGATGCAGGTAAAGTTGGTTCTGTACTTTGATGTCATCCTCTCAATATTCCTTTTTTACAGGTTTCTGCGGAGAGACTGAGGAGGAACACAAAGACACACTGAGTCTTGTCCGAGCTGTTGGATATGATATGGCGTACATGTTTGCATATAGCATGAGGGAGAAGACCCATGCCCACAGGAATTATGTGGATGATGTTTCTGATGATGTCAAGCAGAGGAGGCTCACTGAACTCATTGATGCCTTCCGTGAGAGCACTGGTAAGTGTTATGACTCCCAGATTGGAACTGTCCAGCTTGTGTTGGTAGAAGGGCCTAACAAAAGAGCTCCTGGCACCGAACTTATTGGCAAGAGTGATAGAGGCCATAGAGTTTCATTCACCAATCTGCCTATACCAAATAGAGATGAGGATGCAAGCAACAAGCGAAACCCAGTCATAGGAGATTATGTGGAAGTTTATATTTTGAAGTCAACACGGGCATCACTTTTTGGAGAAGCACTTGCTATCACTAAATTAAGCTTATTTCACAACAATGTAAACCAAGAAGCTGTTGCTTGTGCAAGCTGATGAAAACCTAGCTGCTCGTGAACAAATAAGGCAGGTTTCCATTTCTCATTCCTGTTAAATTAATAGACGGTGCCTTTCTTCCTGCATGATATTTCTTTAGGCCTGTTTCTTTCCAGGAGATTCGGAACTTTTGCATGCAGTCCTGATCTGATTGAATAGAAAATGACGGATGACGTTAAACTTGCTATGACTATGATTCTGAATGTGAGACCATATACAATATTTATTGTAAAGACAGATCTGGATATTCCAGCTGAATATCTGCAACTTTAGAATAGCTTAGAGGCAAAACATTTTTGTATTTTAGGTTCAGGTGCTAGTGATTAAGTTTTCATGAGAGATTCTCCATAGTGTCAAGAATATAATCCCTTTCAAGGGTTCATCTAAGTGTAAATTTAGAAATTTCGTTATATGCATTTAATTATTTTAGTAGGTCAATGAGAAGGGAATTCCCGTAGATTTTACCATTTGACCACCTTATCTAAGCTTATGATTTACTCCTTTCTTGTCCTTAATATGCATACGTGCAACAAATAAAAGACTTTCAAGCTTTTCTGTTCAAATCTCAATTAGATAGATTAAAATTTTTTAGAAAATATCATTTTAATCCTGTTAATAGAGCTACAAATGAAACAGCTGATTTCATAGCAAAAGCTTGTAATGAAATGTTTGCTTAGAAGATTGGCAAACAAATCTGCATACAGAGACAACTTCTATTTTGTATTCTGATGCCAATCATCTCAGGGCTCATTCTAATTTTGTTCATCAATTCTCTTCCGATGATCTCCAGTACAACAAATCTTGTTTGCTTCTATTGTTAAGTAGTGATAATCCATTGGAGTTTCAGCAAAGTGAAAACAGAAATGCAGTATACCTATCCTTTTATGGCTTAATAGTAATTTATCAACACTAATTACCTTTCTAAATGAAGAATTTCAGAAGTAAGACTTTCAATTTAAGCTTGCCGTTGGTTTGTTATCTTGGATAAATATAAGAAAAATAAATATTCTTATATGTGTCTCTATCAGTGAATTCTTTTAGTGATTGCCTTTGCTTTGCTCACCATCACTGTAATCACAAATTTCACAATAATTGAAAACCAAATATAAAGGGGGAGTCGAACGGTCCATTATCAACTTGCAGCAGGTCCAGAAATCATTTATAACCAAAAAAGAAAAATTAACTTAATTAAAATTTTTATTTTCTATCATCTGATTGCAAATATTCAAAATTAATTTTTAATTGTGGATATTCAATTGCAACAATCGTGATACACAATAACCCGTTTAATAATCCTTTAAAAAAAAAAAAAAAAAAAAACCATCTAGTAGCATTAAATTTATCAAATTAAATAATTCAATTTTTATCTATATTGCTAAAATCGCATTAACTTTATAACTTTGAATTAATAATATTTCATTTAATCAGTTTTTTTTTTCTGTTTCTGGAAAGGAAAATACTAAGTATATTATTACCTTGAAGAATAATAATCAAACAAGATGCTAGGAATAGAATCCAAAACTTGAAAAGGGACATGATGAATAGATGCTTGAGCAAGTAAATGAGCACTCCTATTCTCCTGCCTTCTAACCCAATGAACAGAAATAACCCTCTTAGAGCTTAAAATGTCCTTGCAATTAGAAACATTTAAACCGAAAACGATACGTCTAAGCTCGAAGAATGAATAGCATTAACTAACAACTGACAATCAGCAAAAATGCAACCTGAAGAAGGAAGATGTTGCTGAACATAGGATAGGCATTGACGCAAAGCAAGAGCTTCAATAATCGGGTCTCCTAAACCTTCATGAAAGCCGGAGACAGCAGACATAAACGCCTTCAGTGTCTTCAATAAGGAAGCCAAAGCCAACAAAATCACTGGCGTGGAACAAAGGTCCATCAACAAAAGCCAACACCAATGGCAATAAGAGAGCTGGTAGACGCATGGGACCGGGCATGAATGTCATAAGCAACAGAAGAAGCACTAACAGAGCATGAAAAATCATGCAAATAGTTGAGAGCCTTCAAATGACTTGAGGAGGATCTAGCCATGCATTATTCCACAATAGATCATTACTTGAACACCACAATTTCCAGGCAAGAATGCCCTACCACCCAAGCTTATGAGCATCATTTAATTGGAGAACCTGCATGAAAAAAAATCTGCATAAAGACAAATTCGGATTAGGCATAAGAAAACCTCCACGCCGCCACACACTTATGGCCCTTCGACAATTAACGAACGTGTGATCAATGCTCTCATCCAAACTACAAAACAGGCCACCCCTCTGAACATTAACACCACACCTACACAAATTATCTTTAGTAGGAAGAACATATCTAAGAGCCCGCCATTAGAAATCCTACAATTTGGAGGAACATTGAGCTTTCAAATCTGATTCCAAGCTATCCCACTAACTCGAGACACCTCCCAACCTACAGACTTCACACAAACATAATAATTGATTTAACAGAATAAATCCCCTTTTTTGTCAAAATGCCACAATCAAGAGTCTCTTCTACTTCTAATACTTAAGAGGATGCCAAGGATGACTCTAATGTCTCTCAGGCTAAATAAATTCATGATTTTTCCAACATCCCATCGCCTAGAGCCCTCTACAAAAGATCACCCACCCTCATAATATCTGGAATAAAAATTGGGGCATCATCCACCATGAAGGTATCCTCCTTGGAAAGCCATGAGTCTCTACTAATAAAAATATCCCTACAATCACCCACTCTCTACCTAACCCCTTGCTTTAAAATTTCCCTGGAATCCACACAAAGCTATAGTTATTACCTAACGAAGCTATAAGAAAATCTCCCCTCGGGAAATATTTGACTCTGAAAATTTGATATACTAGAGTGCTAGTGTCGGTAAGGAAGAACCACCCCTGTTTTCCAAGCAATGCTATATTAAAGTAATGGATATCTCTAAAGCTAATACCTTCATCCCGCTTATGCGAACTTAACTTATCTCACTCAAGCCAATTTATACCCTTACCACCTTCATACTTCCCCTGCCACCAAAATCGATTCATCAAGACCTGCATCTCCTTACATATAGCAATAGGTATAACGAAAACACTCATACAATATGTAGGGATGGCTTGAGCCACAGATTTAATAAGAATCTCTCTCTCAGCTCTCGAAAAAAATTTATTACCCCACCCATTCAACTTACACACAAGCTTATCTTTCAAAAAACTAAGAATTTGACGTTTATTCCTTCCGATCAAAGAAGGAAGACCCAAGTAAGAACCACCCCCAAAGGATTAGAAACCCCCAAAAATACTAAAAATGGAAGATTTCATCTCACCAGACAGGTTAGGGCTAAAAAGGATGCCAGACTTCTGAAAATTTACATATTGACCCGAGGCAGACTCATATTCATTAAGAATATTCTTAATTCTGTATGCTTCCCTCATCATACCATAAAAAAAGAATAGAGAATCATCAACAAACAACAAATGAGACGCCCTAGAACACACTATAGCCACCTGGCAACAATATATGAACTAGACCTCTCCTTTTAGCATCCTAAAATAAAAGAGAAAGGCCTTCTACAACAATAAGAAAAAGGTAAGGAGACAAGGGATCACCTTGACATAAGCGCCTACCTGGAATAATGGGACCAACCAACTGACCATAACATTAATCATATACATTGTACCCATTCATCAAAAAAACCCAAACTTCAATAACATATCCCGCAAATAATCCTAATCAACACTATCATAAGCCTTCTTAATATCGGTCTTCAAAGCACAAGACCTAGAAAGCCCCCCAGTATTCCTTTTAATCTTATTAATGGTTTCAAAAGCCACCATAATATTATCCGTAATCACCCAACCCAGGATAAAAGCATACTGATTATCCAAGATAACCTTAGTCAACACTTTTTTCAGACGATTAGCCAAAACCTTAGACAAGATGTTGTATAACACATTGCACAACACTATAGGCCTATAATCAGTCATAAACTTAGGGTTATTTTTCTCGGGAATTAAAGCAATAATACAGTTAGAGAGAGAGGGGGAGGAAAGTACCTTATTGCAGCCAAGCAGTACACCATTGCATAATATCATTGCCTAAAATATGCCAAAACTTTTGAAAAACAGCTGGGTTGAGCCCATTCAGACTCGGTGCCTTATTCAAGTGCATTTGAAACAGAGCTTCCTTGAACTCCTCAATGCAAAAGGGACCTGTAAGCATATTATTAGCTTCCATACTGATTTTTTTAGAAACCAGACCCAATAACCACTCCCTATCTGAATCACCACTAGTAAAAATGCTCTGAAAATAATTACCAAACATCTCCCGTATCCTACACCTACTGCCCATGCTCCCCAAGCAACTTCACAATTTTGTTACCACATTTATGACCTTCAATAAAGCTATGAAAATACTTGATATTACGATCGCCATTTTTAAACTAAAAAATCTTAGCTTGTTGTTTGATACGAACCTCCTTTTCAGCTAACAACATAGACCATTCCTTTTTCAGGTTAGAAATCGAAGCTGCTGATAAGGAATCATTGTCCATTTCTAGCATACGTTGAATGTATCACTTCCTCCGCCAAGAAGCTTTATTACATCTGAACCCCTAGTTTTTAATAGCTAAAATACAAGAGTCCCGCTTCTGAAGAAAATCTCCTGCAGAATCGTGAACCCATGAATGCCGCACAACATAATCCAAATCCGGGTCTATAAGCCATGCATTATCAAATCGAAAGTGACGCACACGATCACCAGCAGACCGAAATGCCATATATACTAGAATCGGGGCACGATCCGAGACTGGCACAACCGAGGTACTACTCCTCGCATTTGCAAATAGCCTAGCCCATTCATCATTCGCCATGGCTCTATCAAGCTTCTCGCGAATACAAAACGGAGTTCCCTCCCTATACATCCAAGTAAAAAATTGGGCTTGTAGCTGGTAAATCACCCAAATTTGCATTATGAAGAGCTTCATTGAAACCATTCATAAAAAAGAATGGACGAGGGACACCCCATCCTTTTCAGAATCTGAGGATATATCGTTACGGTCACCAACACACAATTAAGGCAATGGACTACGAGCTGCCAGTGCCCGAAGTAAGTTCCAAGCAGCACGACGCCGATTGGTTTCTGGATAACCATAAAAACTTGTCAAACGCCACCTACAGCCATCCTAAAAAATACTACAATCCACAAAATTCGTAGACTAACCAGAGATACTTAAATCAACCATCTTTTGCCACATCAAAGATAAGCCCCCCCACTAATACCTATACTGTCAACAAAAAAGTAAAGATCAAAACAAAGCAAAGCACACAAAGCCTCCATCCGAACCACATGCACCTTTGTTTCCATGATAAACAGAACTTTCAGCTTATAACTGGACGCTAGGTCCTTGAACACGTGAACTGTCCGAGGATTGTCAGCCCCTCAGCAGTTCCAACTTAGGATCCTCATTTCTTTCGGCCATCCTCATGACCTAAAACAACCGTAAATTTTTTACTTCTTGTTGTACCCAACACAAAAGAGCTGACTGCCAAATCCTTTTGAGAAGAAACGACAACAACTAAATTAGTGTGAGAACCCTTGGGCCTATCTTTAAATCATATGGTCTTATAAGCCCAATATCCTCATCCAGCCCAGCATCACCCTCTTGGCCCAAAACCCCTGAATCCGTATCCGTAAGGCCCACATCAAGATCAGTATCATTAACGTGGGTACCAAATAAGGCAGCTCAAAATTTCTGGGATAACGATGAAAAATTCCCATTCCTACTCAATCCCTAACTTGGCGCTTAAGAATTATCAAAGTCAACTCCATCATCACTTAACCACCAGCTCACCGGTAGCAAATTTCGTCTCCCCGGAACATGAATGTGATCATCCAATCCAAGAACCAGCTCCTCCTTCCTCTTGTGAAGCCGCAATTCATAAAAAGAGTCCCTATGGCCAAGCCACCCACACAAATAGAAAAACATCGGTAACCTCTCATAATGGAACTGAGCATAATAAAAATTGCCGAAAGAGTTTACCAGTTTCTTCCTCCAATGTAGTGGTTGACGAATATCCAACCAGCAACTTATTCGCATATAATGATGAGGAGCATATGACAGGTTCTTAGAGTCATAATCAATTAACGAACCCACAAAATTACCAAGAAGTTGTGCCACCATCTCTTTTATAAAACCAGCCGGAAGATTATGAATCTGAACCCAAAAGTCCGCGTAAAATAACATAATTTTTTAAGGGATCCTCCCCATCCTGAATAATACTCATCAGTAACAAATGACGATTAAAAGTCTAGGGGGCTCCATTTACCACCCTCTTCAAATCCAGAAAATTGAAGAAGCGGAACAAATACCTCTTAGCTCCCAAATCAGAGATTTGAAATCCTCGTAACAGATGCCATAAATCAGCAAAAGTCATCCTCATCGAGGTAAAATTCATTGAGCTATATGTCAAAAAACATTCTAAACAAAGAGAACGCATATGGTGCCACCGGCTCTTGCTAAACCACCGCAACACACAACCCATCCTCCTCTGATTCCGTAATAGCCAAATGACTAAAATCTTGCTCCATCAAAGCAAGGGTATCCAAAGGAACACAACGCACCTAACGAAGAAAGCCAACGAAGAAGGAAAAAATCATGCTACAGAGAGCATACGAGCACCATCTCAAATTCAATTTTTATTCTTCCTATATATTCAATTAGTTATTATTTATATAATTATGTTGTGTGTTTTTATCGATCTATATTATTGGAAAAATAATTGATGTTTATTAGTTCCGTCATTTTCCTTTTACAGTCTTTTTTATATGTGAAAATTTTTTGCTTTTCTTTTGATTTTGATTTGTTATAGTTTTAAAACTTGAATTAATAATATTTCATTTAATTATTCATAATATAATTATTTATATGTTTTTATTAATTTATATTAGTGGAAAAACAATTAATGTTACTTTTATGATATTAATTCAATTAGTTTTCTTTTACGATTTAATATTTAATTATTAGTGTGATAAATCTAATGCTATAAGAATATACCAATATATATGTAAATTTTTAATCTATAATCTATAATATATATATATAATGTGGAACATTGCCTCCCTAAAATGCCCCTATAAATTTTTAATTTTATTAGTTAGTTAAAAATGTCATTAAAGGTAATTTAATCTTATTTTAATTAGTAGGGTTTTAATTTTATTAGTATTTTATTAGTTGATTATAAATTATTTATTTAAAAAACCATTAAAAAAATATTCAATATTAAATCAATTAAAAATCTTAATATTATTCTAATTGTAAATTGTTATATAATAATATTACGATAGTTATATGCACTAATATTTAGTTCAACATAATAATAATTACAATAAATAGTAATTGATGATTATTATTATAAAGGTAGATTCATTTAACTACTAAATATATAAAAAAATAAATAAAAGTCTATCTATAATCTATATCTATAATATATATAAAAGTACGAATATGGAGAACATTGAATCTCTAAAATGTCCTTATGAATTTTAAATTTAATTGTTAATAATAAGAATAATTTAGTCATCTGTTAATTAAAAAATTTTTAATTTTATTATTATTTCTATTCCTATTTGAATCTAAATTTTATTAGAAAGTTTAACCTAATCCTTAATTATAATTTCAATTTATTATTTTTATTATAATAATATTAATTAGGAATGCAAAGGACTATTTTTCAGTGCCGATAATAATGATTTATCGGTCTGTGAATAGTACCATCGGTCTGGGACATAGTATTATTTCGGCCCGAAAAAATTACTACATGTGTCTAATATTTTATTTAATATTTTTGGAAAATGTGTGCATGATTTAGGTGGGTAGAAAATGTTTCATGAATATTTTTGGAGAATTGCGGTAACTAATGAATATTATTTTCTAGTGCAGTATATTAAGGAATAATTGAGGAATTATTTTTATGGAGTTAATTTAATTAATTGGTGGAGTTAAGTAATATTTGGAAGAGACTTAATTGATGAATATTTAGAGCATTTGGATAAGAATAACTTGACTTGATCTAAGCCATACACTTGTCAAATTTTGATGAATTAGCAACATTAGCTTGTTGAATTGGTCAACAAAGCTTATCTATATACCACTTCTTTTTATTCCTCTCCATTCTCCAACGCAACTTCTCTCCCTCTCCACCATTTTTCTTTCTTCTCCCTCTACTACCAAAACTAACACAAATTAACCAAATCAAACCATAGAAAGGTGATAAAACTTGAAGAATTAACTTAGAGAAGTGAGAATTGGTGATAAAATTCAAGTACTT